>VDFB02358052.1:0-85252 GCA_007258455.2 Sequoia sempervirens
TCCAATCCTCGTGCTTTTCTCGTTTCAACGAATCTCCCCTTTCACGCTTCTTCTTATCTACATAAAGCTCTTCCACCATTTCCTTCATGTCAAGGAAGGATCGCTAGAAAGACTTATCATCAAGCTTAGGCTCAATACTTTTCCCAGCTTCCGTTTCTTCCATCGTTGGCAAAGTACTTCATTTTCTGATCTTAGGATTGTATTCTTCTAGCTCGCCTTCACCTCGTTGTTTTCTAGAACGTGTTAGCATCCACTTCTGCAATACTAGTCACACAAAGATCTGATACCAAACTGATCTGTTTTATGGATCTATGACAATTGCATTTGAATGCATAACATTTATAATTTTAAATCCAAATTATTTAAATGAAATTAACACACGAACATTAATTAAATAAACGTAAATAACAAAGTGATGAAAATCAGAATAAGAAAAGAGAGAAAATGCAAACAAAGTTGATAACAGAGTTCGTCATAAAAATGACTGTCTTCGGGTCCCTCTCCAATGGGTGGACCGATCCGATTACTTCTCCAAAAAATCAGTACAAAAATCCAGCATGGCTTCTCCCTGGTTTACAAGAAATTTGAAAAAGCTCCTCCAAAGTGCAAGGAACAAACTCCTGGAAAGCACGGAAGTCGAGCAAAATTTCACCAAGGAATTTCTCTCTAAGTCACCACTTAGCTTTTCCCATCCTACACTACCCCCTTTTATACACCAATATTACCCAAATTGGTTACTAACCAATTGATTTTACAATATCCCCCAATCTCCCTTTACATAGTAAAATATTTGAAAAATCTCCTCTCGGAAGCTTAAAATAATTTCGTCAATTCATAAGGGCCATTAATGTCTTTTTAGCCCCTTAACCATATGATATATTCAGGCTTTCAAAAGATTTATTTTAACCTTTTTAAAAGATTATAAGTTTTATCTTTTTTAAATATAGGAGATTTTAGTTTAAAAATGGGGCAATCGGTTTTTAAAATCCTTAACAAAATTGACCGATCGCCTATATATATACTCAGAACCACACGACGGTGTGGCAGTGGATAACTATTTTGGGGCTGGGAAGGTTGCAGGGTCGACCCCTCGACCCTTCTATTTTAAAACTGAATTCCAAAAGGGGAGATATCAAAACTATATGGCATCCATATGTGGTTGAGTGCATCATGCGTGGTGCAGTGGTCAAGTGAGCAGATAGGAGGCGAAAGGTGGGGGGATCGAATCCCCCTCATTACATTTTTAAATAACAAACAAACCGCTGACCTGCACCAGAGGGGGAAAGAGAGGGCCACGTGGCATGCCGAGGAGGTGCCACGTGGAACAACATGATTCACCGCTTCAACACAGTTGGAAGCCACATGTCTACCGATGATTGATTTGTACCTACTGACTCACCATTCCAGGAAAATTCCCCCTATGCTTCCCACGTCATCTATACAATTGTACGACCTGCCATGTGTCAGCATGTGATTGGTCCACCTCACTTGTCGTACTATACAGATTGCCAAGTCAACATGCTGACATCATGCTGACGTATGACCTGGTCAACCTTGTGCTTGCAAACTTTGACTTGGCGTAACTTGCGCGTGGAAGCTTGAAATTCAATGAAACGAATGCCATTGGAAAGGTCTAAACGAGCTCTTTGACTTGATGCCAGTTCTGACGAATTCTGAGACAATGATTTTTTCTACCTTTCTAGATGGCTTCAGGTTCCTGTTTGACTCAAACTTTGACTGGTCGTATCTTGGGCATATAGACTCCTTTCGAGCCCATTCAAGTCACACTGGACTCAGAATTTCAAGCACTTTGATTTGGTGATGATTACTGGAGCATATGGGACACTTCAATTTTTTACGTCAAGTATCCCCCTGGATCATTCAACATGAACCACGTCACTTCAAAATGTACCAACCTCCACCATTCCTCTCCTCCATGCCTACCAAGACTATGCCACCCTCACCTGACCACCGACGACACCAAAAATGATACCCCACTTGATAGCCGCAGTAATGAATTTTACTTTTTTGAGATAATGGAAAATATAAAAAATATATTTAAATTTGTCACTTTATCTTAAATAATTTTGCATAAATAATTTAAAAAAAAAATCCAAATATAAAAAATTAACCCATATAAAATTATACATCAAATAATAATAAGAAATTTAACAATGAAAATATTAAATATGTATTGAAATTTATCTCCCTTCAAAATATTTATCTTAAGTAATTTTGCATAAATAATTTAAAATGAAATTTTCTAGAAAATGAAAAAATATAAAAATTTAGAAAAAAAAATTAAATTTACCTTCCTTCTAAATATTTATCTTATAAGTAATATTTAGTCATAAAGAATATATGGTTGAACAGAGCAAAAAATGCGAGGAGGCATAGAAGGGAGCAGGGTGTTTGCAAAGAGATTCGGTGAGGCTGGTCGACAGAGTGCCAACTGGCAAGGTTGCACAAGGAGACAAGATCAGAGATGGATCACCTTCTTGGGGAGCAGAGGTGACAAGGGTGGTTTTAGACAAGGAGGTTTAGGATTGAGCTCGATCAAAGGCCTGGTGCAATAATCAACAGGAGCATCCTCGACAGTTTCGCTCGGGGTCTAGTTGGTCTAGGTGGCAACGAGAGGGTCATAATTACTTTCCCAATAGGCACAAAACACATGATGATTCCAGAGGTTAATGATGGGAAAAAAATTAAAAATTTGGTGGACAAAAGAGAGCAGGTTGAGGCATAATGGAAAGCCCTAGATCTTTCCTAGGTCTGCCTAAAGATGAATTTGGTTGCTTAGATTGACGAACTATGGTTTTGGGCTCTAAGTTCTTGGCCCATCGATTAAGCAGTTAGAGAAACAAGGCTTAATTATGAGATGGTTTGGCTCCAATTTGAATTGGGATGCTTTGATCTGATGGTGGCAAGGATGATGGGGTTCAAAAATAAGCCTCAAATATTTGGCCAATGGCTATTTCTTAGTAGTTTTCCCTTCTCCCTTTGTTCGAACGAACATTTTGGAAGGAGTGTGGTTGATGGACGACTATGAATTCTACATGAGGAAATGGGAGGTGGGTTTCAATCCTCTCAAGCACCAGATGACATACATTCAAGATTGTTACAAACTTCCAAGTCTTCCCTATGAATTTTGGCAAGTAAACATCCTGGAAGAGATCAGAAACAATCTTGGAAAATATATTTGTGTGGATGAATGGACAAGGGAATACGGTATACGTTCCTATGTGCACATCTGTGTGGAGAACTCCCCCAATAGCACCAGGTGGAAGGAGGTAAAAATCTACATGGATTGGGGAGTATTGTCGTAACCTCTAGTCTTTGAGCCTAGACTTGAAGGGAGTTGGGTCAACAGTTTGGGATGGCGGTCATGGGAGGTATTTTCTGGCCCTAATTCTAGAGATGCAGGTGCTAATTCGAGCCCTTGTCCTACCAATCCCACTTATGGGGATTCTGGGGCTCCAAATGAACCGAAAGAAAATGAGAACATTCAGGCCTGTCAGGGTATCGATGAAGTATGCATTTCAGAGAAGGAGCCGATTATGGAGTTGCCAAGAGTTAATCAGGATGTGAATCAATTGCTAAACAACAAAGTATGCAATGTTTTGGATTTAATAAACAAAAAATTCAGGGAAGAAAATATTGACTCACTGATTGAGGTAAGCAAAGAAATAGTGGATTTGGCTGAGGAGGAAAAGGCTGCCTCAATCGGGCATCTCAATGTGGATACATAGATGGAAGATGACTAGTTGGAGGTTGGAGGAATGGAAGATGCAAGGCATGTACGACATTGGAAGATGATGATCAGTCCCTTCCAGGTCTTGACGATCTAGGAACAATGCAAAGAGAGGCAAGGAAGGCATCCCTAGATTGCAGAGAACATAAGAAAATGGGAAGAACTCCCAATGTGGAGAAGCTAAAGTTGGATGGGGAGGCATCTGAAAAGAAGAAAATATCAAAAATTCTTAAAGTAGGGAAGGGGGAACCCCTTCTTGAAGGAAAATGAAAATCCTAAGCTGGAATGTTAGCGGCATTAATGCCCCTAATAGGCGTCGTCTAGTGAAGGATCAAATTGAGTCTTCCCAGGCAGAAATTTGTATTCTCCAGGAAACCAAATTGAATCTAGGGGAAGCAGAGTCTTTTGGAAAAAGAATGAGATCTTGGAAGTCTTTGTCTGTGATTGCGAATGGGGTTGTCGGAGATTTGATGACTCTTTGGCACCCCAATAAGGTAATAGTGGAGAAAGTGGCGGAAGGTGGTAGATGGCTTGCCTACAAAGTGAAGATTTTTTCTTCAAACCTTTGTTTTCTCCTTGTTAATGTATATGGCCTGCATTCATGTATTGAAAAAAGGAGGACCTGGCTGGAAATTGAAAATATATGCTCTATAGCTGGTTTGGAGTTTTGTTTTGTTGGAGGGATTTTAATGTGATTTTGCAATCAAAAGATAAGCGAGGTGGGGTGATGCGAAGGATGCAATCTCGAATCGACTTTGAAGCCTTTGTAGAAAGAACCCATCTTTTTGATATTCCTATGGCTAATGGCACCTTCACCTGGACAAATCGACATCTGGGCTTCTGCTCCATTGCAGAGAAGTTGGATAGATTTTTTTTCAAAGGAAATATGTGCTCCTTTCCTTTCTCAATGGAAAGTAGGATCCTTCTAAGCTCGGGGTCAGACCACTTCTCAGTCCTTTTGTAGATATTGGGGGAAAATCATCCAAATAGGTGCCCCTTTAAATTTGAGGCAATGTGGATGAAGGATCAAAATTTCCTTCCCCTGATTGTTGCATGGTGGGAGGAAGTAGGATCGGTGGGATCGAAAATGTTTAACCTGGAAACAAAATTGAAACACGTCAAGCATAGGTTAAAGGATTGGAACAAGTATTGTTTCAAAAACATCTTTGAAGAAAAGCACAAAATTGAAGGGGATGGTTCTAGAATCAATGCACAACAACGTCTCCTAGATTGCATTTCAAAGCTAGTGACAGCTGATGAAAAAAAGTAGCTAACAAAGAGTTTCTCAGAAGAAGAGATTCTAGTTGCGCTCTTCCAACTTCACCCAGATAAATCCCCTGGGCCTGAGGGCTTCCCTGCTTCTTTTTTCCAACAATGTTGGAATACAGTTGGGTTAGATGTTGTCTCTGCCATAGAAGATACCAGGGCCTTAGGGAAAATTCTGAAGGAACTAAACAATACCTTTATAGCTCTAATCCCAAAGAAAGAGAAGCTAGATAGATTGGAAGACTTTCAGCCAATTTCATTATGCAACACTGTATATAAAATCCTGGCGAAGGCGGTGGAAAATCATTTAAAGGTGTTTCTACCTAGATTGATCTTTGAGGAACAAATGGGCTTTGTTTTGGGGCACTCTATTTATGATGGTGTGATAATATCCCAAGAGGCCATTCACTCAATATCCAGAACCAAAAAGCAATCAATGATTATGAAGTTGGACATAAAAAGGGCTTATGATAAGGTAAATTGGCACTTCTTATTCAAAGTGTTGGAAGGTTTTTCCTTTCATTCAGCTTGGTTGAATTGGATTTTTAACTTGATTGCAAGCCCAAGGTATTCAATGCTAGTGAATGGTTCGCCTCAAGGTTTTTTTGAAGTATCTCACAGGCTAAGATAGGGCGATCCTCTCTCCCCATTCTTGTTCATAATCATGGCGGAGGCTCTTGATAGATCTTTTACTAGAGTAGTTGATATGGGAGAGCTAAAAGGGCTACAAATAACAAGCAATCTTCCACCTGTGACTCACCAACAATTTGCTGATGAGAATATGTTGCTTGGCCAGGCCGGGGTGAAAGAGGCTCGAACTTTCAAAAGGATTCAATTAGATTATTCTCGAGCTTCTGGGCAAAAGGTAAGTCTGGAAAAATCATAAGTCTTTTTCTTTTTTACTGACCCTGCTTTAGAAACTCATATCCTTCGTGTTTTGAAGTTTTGCAAAGGAAATATTCCTTGCAAATATTTGGGCCTTATGTTGGCATCAAGTGTTCAATTAGGCAAACTATGGGATCCACTAATTGCAAAGGTGGAAAGCAGACTTTCCTCTTGGAAAGGTAGGTGGTTGTCTTGGGTTGGAAGGTTAACACTAATAAAGACAGTAGTGGCAGCTTTGCCGATTTATATGCTCTCTTGTCTCCCTTTGATGGGGGATGCATGCTCCAAAGTCAATCAAAAGATGAGGAATATTTTTTGGCAAGGGAACTCAAACCAAAAAAATTTCCCCTTGATTAAGTGGGATAAGATTTGTAGAGCATGGAAGGAGGCCAACGTAGGGATAAATAATTTATCCTTGCAAAACAAAGCTCTGGGTGCGAAATTGGCTTGGCAAATGTACGTCGGGAAAGACTTAAAGTGGGTGAAAATCTTGAGGTCAAAGTATCTGGAGGAAGGAGAGGTAAGTTTTTTCACAACCAGACATCTTCCTAAAGGCTCATGAAAATGGAACTTCATATGTGGCTGCAAGGATTTGATCTTGAATTCACTCTCTTAGGATGTCAGGGACGAAAACTCGACATTGTTTTGGGAAGATTCTTGGGGCAGATTTGGTAAATTGGTAGAAAAAGATAATCTAAGAAACGTTAGGGAGGTTTCTAAGTGGATTTGGGGAAGCTGAGTGAAGGATTATTTCACTACAAAACAAGTGGATGGGATGTTAAGATGGAGCTGGAAGGATCCCAAGCAATTGGGTCTCAGGCCTAAGGAAATTGAAGCTTTTGGAGGTATTCTCAAGGAGCAGTCTCTTTGTTTAGGGGATGGGAAGGATGTGTTCAAGTGGTGTGGCTCAACCTCGAGCAAAAATAGTGCCAAAAAAGGATATAGAATGTTGGAAAAATGCCAGGGGCAGGATTAGGGACAAGATCAAACAATTCCAAATAAATTTTGCTGGAATAGCAGCTGCCTTCCCAAGCCTAGAATATTTTCATGGGCAACCATTCAAGGAAGAGTATTGACTGTAGACAGATTGGAAAAATTTGGTATACATAGCCCTTCGAGGTGTGCTCTTTGCAAGGAAACAACTGAAACCAGTGATCGTCTTTTTCTCAAATTCCCATTTATAGCTAAGTGTTGGAACTGGTTGTGTGCAAAATTTAACCTGAATACTGTGCAGCCAAACAAAATCTTGGGTTGGTTCAGAAGTTGGCCAACTTTGAGTGGTAAATCAGTTTTTTCCTGTTTGTGGAGGCTATGTCCGTCAATGCTCCTTTGGGAAGTATGGAAAGAGAGAAATCGTTGTATTTTCAAGGACGAAGCAATGTTCCTCTCATCATTTCTTAACAAATTGGAAGCATGCATAGTGGAGCTAGCGAACACAAGGGTGGTTGGGGCTATGGGATCTAAATCCACATTCTCTAGTTGGGATTGGAAAATTCTGAAGACACAGAATGGTTTGAAGGTTCCCATTGCCTTGGGTTCCAGGGAACAAGCAAGTTTTGTAGGACGTGAAGTAACCAACTGGTGTCCTCCTCCATAGGGATGGTATAAGGTAAAATTTGACATAGCATCTAGGGGAAATCCTGAGTAGTTTGGCGCCAGATGCATAATCAAAGATTGGAAAGGGGAGACGATGGGAAAGTTGGCTCAACCTCTAAGTCAGGGAACAAACAATGCTATAGAGCTTCAAGCGGCGAATCTGGGAATCAAGTTATGTAGTGAATTGGGTTTGGGAAACATAGTAATTGAAGGTGATTCTGTAGTGATAATAAATGCCTTGAGATCGTGGCATTTACATAATTGGAAATTGGATGCAATTCTGGAGGTCACACTCTCCCTCTTGAATAGGTTTGAAAACTTTGAAATAAATCATATTTTGCGTGAAGGCAATTTAGAGGAAGACTCTTTGGAAAACCTGGGAGCAGATGACATTCTTCTAAAATAAATCTACATCAATAGCCCCATTTCTGGTGAAGTGGCGTAGTGGGTGGCAGGGTGGGCACCACTCCACCCCCATCAGTGGGTTTGGAGTGGTCGGGTGACAAGTGTTGGAAATAGGATGCCATTGAATTGCAATCCTAAACATTATTTATTTCATGTATCTCCTAAGTCCTTGGAAAGTGTTCTCAAACACTAGGATTAGAAAGAGATTAATTTTGAATGAAATAATCATGTTAATTGACAATTGTAATTAATTCTAAATGATAGGAGCATGTGAGGGCGTCCAAGATGAGTTCCTAAATAATAGGAGCACATGGGGCACCCACATGGAAGGTGAAACTCACCTTGAGTTAAGTTAACTCTTTGGAGTAAAAGATAACAGTTTTGAATGCATGTTAAGATCCTAGGTGTTAGGGATTGATGTTTACATGCATGAAGTTTAGTTCAGTTTAGTTCAAATCAGTTCAGTTCAATTCAGTTCAAAATCATTTTAGTTTAGTTTAGTTTAGTTCAATTTAGTTTAGTTTAGTTTAGTTTAGTTCAGTTGTGGTTCAATTATCTTTAGTTAGTTTCAGTTGAATGCTAGTTGACTTCAGTTAACTTGGAATGCATGACTAATTTTAGCAATGATTTGACACTGAAGACGGGAGTTAACTCTTTTGCATGCTAAGATATTTCAAAAGGCTAAGTTAAGTGGGGCCATTCTTGGGTGCCTACTTTGAGGATAAGATTTGAATATATCTACGGAATCAAGGTTCAGTTGTGATTTCAGTTTGGGACGCCCAAATGGATGAAGCTCATGTTTTGGCATTGTTCTTCATGATAGAACTCTACTTGCAAGAGATAGGTGTACCTTTTGTGAGATAGGGATTAAGCTTTGTAATTGTAACTCTTTGGAGTTTACAAGGTTGATTATTTCCTATTTATCTCAAGGAAGTTGAAGAGAGTTTGTATCAATTTTTATTGCAGGTTGTGAAGAAGATTTGTTGAAGGAAAAAGAAGCATCTCAAACAAGGATTGGAATTATTGTAATCTACTTCAGAGATTGGCAATACATCGATTCTTGGTGGAGTTTTTTCCTCGAAGAGTTTCACCTTATATGCCGTGGTATCTTCTAATACCCGGCTCTTCCTAATTCTTCTACAACCTTCTGCCTTCATTCTGCCAAATGGTAAGATGAAAAATTAATCAAAATAATCACCCACAAAGAATACATATTTAGATCAAGCATAATAGTTTTACAAAGTATTGTTACATAAACACTTCAATTTTCAATATTTGCATCAAAGTTGGAGGTTGGGTATGCGATTGGGATGCCTTTCTCTTTAAAAGATTGGAGGTTTTTGGTCAGAGTGGAGCTTTTAATATTTTTTGTTATTGCTGATTTTGGAAAAATAGGTTTGTTGGCAATGAATTTCATTTAGGATATTGAAAGGTTCAATGGATCTAATTATGAGATGTGGAAATTAAAAATGGAGGATCTCCTTGAAGAGAGAGATCAATGGTTAGTTGTTGGTAATGAGACAAAGTCACCTACAATGATGTTAGGTGAGGATTGGGCTAAGTTTGATAAGAAGGCAAGAGGGACCATAAGATTATGTCTTGCTGATGTTGCTCTCTTGAATGTTTCAGAAGAAACTACTACATATAAGTTGTGGAAGAGAATAGGTGATATTTATCAAACTAAAAGTCTTACTAATAAGATGTATCTAAAAAGACAGTTGTATTCTTTAAAGATGAAAGAAGGTGATTCTGTTGCAAATCATTTGAATGCTTTTAATTTGATTCTAAGTCAGTTAGAATCTATAGATGTAAAGCTTGAAGATGAAGATAAATACATTTTGTTACTTTGTTCTTTACCAGAATCTTGGGAAAATCTAATTGTTGCTATCAGTGGTAGTGGTGCAGATTTGAAGATGGACAATATAATTCCTTCTCTCCTATCAGAGGAGATGAGGAGGAAGTCAAAAATATAAATCCTAGATGCCTTGTTTGTAAAAGGTAGGCTTGAGAAAAAGGAACCTAAGGGAGACAAAGAAGGGAAGGGTAAGTCAAAAGGACAGAGTGGTAAGGGGTAAAGGCAAGTTGGAACTGTGGGAAACCGGGACATGTGTGAAGAAGGGTTGTAAGAAAAAAGAAAGAGAGTCTTTGATTCTTCACAAAGCGAACCCTCTAATGACAAGAATGATGCATTGGTTATTTTAGCTAATATTGTCGGTGATAACTCTTTGCTTCATGTTTTAGGAGTGGATTCCTAGAGAGATGGTGAAATAATGATGCCATGTGTGACTCGCAGATCACGGTTCAAAGGGGAGTTCTTGGCAGTGACATGGATGCATCATTGGTAAGGTTATCTCCATGTGATTAGAGATATGGTTTCTTGGTTTAGAATGTATTTGTTATGATTTCATGTTATACTCTTGATACTAGTTTAGAGTTTGGCATATTAAATGTTCTCTTGAGACCAAGATGTATATATGCTATGGTGCATGTGATCTCCTAGTAGGAGATGGTTAGATCATGTTGTTATGTTTATGTTCCTGATTGGAGCTTTGACATTGATCTTGTGTAGTTCTCTTATGTATTGGGTAAATTAATCATTTGCTTGATTACTTCATGAAAGCCAGTTGCACGGGAGTTTGGCATGGATTGGCTACAAAGTCCCTCATGGATACTTGGAGAAATAGGGTGAGGCTTAGTTCTTATGGTAAGAGATATATGTTGAATGGTTACTTGTAAGAAAATATTTTTCAATAGTAAAGGTTGAGAAGCCTATACCTTGGTTGGATGTGAGTTCAATGCACTCGGCAGTTTCGCATGCCTCCAAAGAGGCAATTTGGTTACAAAGACTTGGGAAAGGTATTGGTTTTATTTACAAGTAAGTTAAACTTGAATGTGATAGTCAAAATGTTATGTGTTTAGCCAAATATCCTATGTATCATGCTCGTACTAAGCATGTTGATGTTAAGCATCACTTTGTGTGAGAAATGGTTGAGAGTGGGAAGGTATTAATTGAGGAAGTTGACACTTTAATTAATGTTACATATTATCTTATGAAACGGGCCTCTACAGATAGTTCTCTTATTTTAACTCATTTTCTTAAAAGCTTCAGCGATTATGCGGTGCTTGCATTTGAAGCTAGCATGGATTTTCATTAGTTGCTGTGAAGACTTATTGGTCTTTGAGTCTTGTACTTGGATTTATAATAAATGGTTCTTTTTAGAATAATTCGCAATGTATAATGTCAAGTGGGAGAATAAGTTGGAAATAAGAGATGCCATTTAATTGCAATCCTGTAAACATTATTTATTTTATGTATCTCCTAAGTCCTTGGAAAGTGTTCTCAAACACTAGGATTAGAAAGATATTAATTTTGGAAATGAAATAATCATGTTAATTGACATTTGTAATTAATTCCAAAACTATAGGAGCATGTGAGGGCATCCAAGATTAGTTCCTAAATAATAGGAGCACATGGGGCACCCACATGGAAGGTGGAACTCACCTTGAGTTAAGTTAACTGTTTGGAGTAAAATATAACACTTTTGAATGCATGTAAAGATCTTAGGAGTTAGGGATTGATGTTTACATGCATGAAGTTCACTTCAGTTCACTTCAGTTCACTTCAGAATGAGTTTAGTTTAGTTGTGGTTTAGTTATCTTTAGTTAGTTTCAGAATGCTAGTTGAATTTAGTTAACTTGGAATGCATGACTAATGACTTGAGTTGCATGACAGATAATAGGTGACTACTTTCAGTTAAAAGGGGATGATAATTCTTGCATGAATGGTGGAGAGATATGTTTCAGTTAATAGAGAATGAATTGGACTCATCTTGGGCGCCCAAGTTGGCTTCTTGGAGTTAACTCTTTTGCATGCTAAGATATTTCAGAAGGCTGAGTTAAGTGGGCCCATTCCTGGGTTCCTACTTTGAGGATAAGCTTTGAAGATATCTATAGAATCAAGGTTCAGTTGTGACTTCAGTTTGGGAAGCCCAAATGGATGAAGCTCATGTTTTGGCATTGTTCTTCATGGTAGAACTCTACTTGCAAGAGATAGGCGTACCTTTTGTGAGATAGCGATTAAGCTTTGTAATTGTAACTCTTTGGAGTTTACAAGGTTGATTATTGTCTATTTATCTCAAGCAAGTTGAAGAGAGTTTGTTTCAATTTTTTTATTGCAAGTTGTGAAGAAAAAGTTGAAGTAAAGAAGCATTCTCAAGCAAGGATTGGAATTATTGTAATCTACTTCAAAGATTAAATAATACATTAATTCTTGGTGGAGTTTTTTCCTGAAAGGGTTTCTCCATGGTATATGTTGTGTATCTTCTAACATCCTGTCTAATTCTTCTACAGCCTTGTATCTTCATTCTACAAATGGTAAAATGAATTAATCAGATAATAACCCACAAAGAATCTGTAACAAAGAATACATATTTAGATCAGCAAGTATAATAGTTTTACAAAGTATTAAGCTACATAAACACCTCAATTTTCAACAAGTGACATGGGAAGCTAGGTGTGTTGGCATCACAGACTGCATGCATTAAGGGGGAACTTTCTAGACAGGGTTAGTTCCATCATTTCCCGCTGACATAGAGATGTGTGATATGTCCTTTTGAGGATGTTCGCCAACTATCAAAGGCTTAAAGCCAAGCATGTTTGCTTAGGCTTTCATTTCGATTGGTGGCGACCTCACATTCCTTTAGTCGAGTGGAGGTATGGCTTTCATCTTTTGTATGCATTGCTAGTGATTGGTGATGAGCAGATTTATACTGTTGTTATCGATGAAGGAGCTGGAGATGAGAGGAATGGACACACCAGTGTAGCTGAAGAGTTCAAAGTGACAAATGGCCTTCGAAGGCCAGGTTACCTCCCTCCGTCTGCAACACATAATTCACCATCCAAATTACCTTACCTTTTGCAACAATAAAATGCATTGCTGGGAAAGGGTTCATGGAGGACGCAAAAGGGTACCGGCTGGACTCTGATATTTCCTCATGGGTGTTGGCTGGCCTGCTTGATGTTGGGGTCTCCAAAGCCGATTCAAGGGTAATAATGAGGCGGCTATTTCGTAAGGATATGCTAGTGGGCTTGGATAGGGCTTTGGCCGCGACTCGGTTGGGAAAAGGTATTCCTCGTCTGTGTGATTTGGATCTTCTGGGTGATCCAAAGGCACTGGTAATTTTTTTTCCTTGTTGGATGTGAATGGCCTGGAACTTGTGGAGCATAGATGCTTGGCCATTGCAGGGGAAAAATTCCTGAAAATGAAATTAAGTTTGGTCCTAGTCGCAGAATCGGCATGGAAAAGGGAATTTCACGTCTTTGCCAAGCATAATGTCTGGTGAATGGGAATTGGGTGGTGGATTCTGTAGGTCTATGGGTTTAAAGCTTAAAGCGTTTTGTGTTTGTTTTGTATAAATCTCAGTTTTTAAATAAGGTCTCTGTAAATTTTGGGTGGTAGTGTTTGTGGGTTTAGCATGAAGGTATGAAGGAGGTTTTGGGATGGCCGCGACCATTAGGTCTATGAAATTTTGGCATCTCTGGATATGAATGTTTCAATTGCTAAGAATATTACCAGGCTTCCAAGGAGGGGCTCAAACATTGTAATAGTTTTTTCAAATCAATATAATCTATCTTGCTTACTGATAAAAAAAAAATCTTATAAAATAATTTTTAACTATAATAATTAAATAATCAATAATAAATTTATCTTCCTCATAAACATTTATCTTAACAAATAAATTTTAACTATAATAATGTGTCAATAAATATTTATCTTAAATAGTTGATTTCAAATATCAAATTATTCGAAAAATAGTTATTATTTTATTATAAATTAATAGTTTCTATCTTTAATTTTGTCATAATTTTTGCATCTTCAAATGTGCAAATATTAGTTGAGAAGTGGCAAAAAAAAACCAACAAAATTGCAAATGAATGATATTGTAATTATTATAAATTAACATTTCTAACTTTAACTTTGCCATAATTTTTGCATCTCAATGTGCAAATATTAGTTGAGAAGAAAAAAAATGCTTAAAAAAAGCCAATGAAATTGCAAAATAAAAATATTATATTCAATTCCCCATAATCACTAGCCCTCCTAAAAAAATTTAGCCAATGATATTCAAGAAAAATAATTTTGAAAATTAAAAAAGTTAAAAAACATACATTTTACTTTAGAAAAAAATCAAATATAATGTATAAAAGAAAATAATCAATTTTAATTGGTTGAAATTCAAAACATTAATCACTATTTAAAATTTGACTATAGTTCCATGGGATAATAAGTTTAAAAATATCTTTCTAACATATATTTTTTAATATAATTATAATAATATATTAAATATTAAAATTATACTATTATATTAGAGATTATGCAAAGGTGTTAGAAAATGAGATAGGCGCCTAACATTTTGGGGCTTAGTAAATTAATAAGCTCATCTCCATTATTTAATACCTTGCGGGGAATTAAGGCGTTAATACCTTTGTGCCCATGTTAGGGTAGGAAATAATTGTTAAACACTTGAAACCTAAAACTAATTCTGTTTTGTTCAACTGTGCGTATTTTAATAATAGGCAAAATATTATCCACTTAATAATGGATAAATGTTCCTATTATAATGGTTTGTTAGAATACTTAATATGACTCCTACTTTTAGTGTTAAGTTGGCTCTATGAAAATCTTTTTTATTTATTTTTTGATAGATAAGTATTAACAAATAAGATATGAAATTATGTATAAAGTAATTGAAAAGACATACTCTAAATAGGCGCTTTCATTTCCTTAACTATTATTAATGTTTTTTGTTTTAAATTTTAATAGTAGTTTATGAAATATGATACATAATATTGATTGAAAATTAATTAACAATTATATATAAGTTCTTACTTTTATTTTTGATGAATTCTTATAAAATTATATAAATATAGAATTTGGGAAAAATAGATGCCTAGAAAGATAACTCTGACATTTTTTATATATACTAATATTTAATATATATATATATTCTAGTTTAAATACAAATTAAATAGATTTTAGTTATATGCATTTATTTTGTTTCACAGTTTCAAAAGTCACAAATATACAAACTCGCTCAAGTAAAACCAAAATACTAAACCTAAACCGTGGCGGACTCTTTATAACCGCAGCTTTAGCCACCTCGATCTTAAATCAGTGGGAAGATAAACTAGTAAGTAAATCATCTTTCATGCCGGCCCACTGAAATTGAAAACCAGGTTGTCCGTTGCCCTCATCAGTCTCTGCTAATTTTCTATTAATTGACCATTTCCGTTCAAAAAGCGTTAAATAGAAGGCAACCGAAAGTTCAAAAGTAGTTTTTAAGTCATGGGTTTTGATAAATTCAAGAGGAGCCAATTGTTTTGCGATGAATATCTAATAAAATCTCAATATCTCCTATACACGAAACGGACTGTGTTAATGGTAATTTGGAGAACACATCATAATGACTGCAAAAGAGATGTTTCGCATTCGTAAATCTTTCAAATCGATGAACTACACTCTTCCTCCTCTACTCCTTCGCTTTACATTACTATCAGTTTTTCTGTTGTTTTTGCTCGCAATTGGGATTTTCTCTATTCCCGTCAAGAGAATGCCTCACGAAATTTCCCGTCAGCTGTCAGAAGATATCACTTCCAACTATCTCAATAGGTACATTATAAGCCTTGTCTACGTGTTTTCTTCCATCATGTCTGTTATCATAACAGATAGTTTAAGTGTCGACAGGAAAAATTGTGGGTTATTATGATATAGTTTGAATTTTGGTCTGTATGAAAATGCAGCTTACATGGCTTAGCTTAAGTAACTGTGTTTGGTGAAGACCATATGTTATTAGTTATAGCTGGTTTTCAATGGTGAGTTTTATAGGATTATGTCTTCACAAATACGCGTAGAAATCTAAAACATAAATTCTATAAGACCGTTTTAACAAAAGGTCCCACGAACCCGGGCAGCTTAGCACTGATGAAGCCTGCTACAAAGATGAAAGGTGTGCAGCCATGATCCTCCCTAATTCAGCTAATCTGTTTTAAGCATTTAGGATTACATTTTAATAGAATTTATGCTTAGGATTGCCTTTTAAATTCTCCTGGCTTTGTTTGTTTTTCTTGATTTAAGATTTGAGGAAGTAATGATAGCAAATATTTCTGTAATGCAAAGGGAATGAACCATCTAGTTTAGATTACACATGGAGAATGCACAATCAAGCTTAGATAAACAGATAGCACAATTAATACTTTAATGCAACGTTAAGCTTAGATGATTAGGCTTAACAGTTAACCCATTATTTTTCATTAAATGAGGAAAGCGCCTTCATGCTTGACAGCCATCCACCATTTTTTGTACACAAGAAAAAGCATCATCAAGTTTAGATGATGATTAGGCTCGACACATACCAATTGTCTTTCAATGCATAGGGAGTGGACGATTAAGCTTAGGTGATGACTAGGCTAGCCGCTAAACACTTACTCACCATATTTTAATACATGAGGAAGACACTCTCAAGCTTAAATGTTGATCAGGCTTGACGCTCAGTCGATATTTTTCTTACATGATAAACAAGCACCATCAAGGTTAGATGATGATCAAGCTTAACACACATCCATTATCTTTCAATGCGTAGGGAGTTCACCATCAAGCTTAGATCATTATGACTCCCATGGAGTACACCGGCCTTACATCGCCATTAGGCATAACATCAACCATTTTCAATGCATATCAAGCTTAGATGATTATTTGGTTTAACAGCATCACTTTAGCACACGAGCATGTCTAGTAGCCTTGGACCAGGGTTATCATTACAAATTTACAACAATTGCTCTGCGTCACCAGTAGGCCATGATCCACCATACTTCTTGTGTTAGATTTGAACCAACTTAAAATCCTGAATAAAACCCACAAGTGGCTTGATCAAATTCAGACCAGAAGATACTCTCCCACTCACTTGAGGTTCAGGTCACAAAAGTGTTGCCATATTATCCCAAAAATACTGCTCTAAGAGTGTTAATTATGGTAGCATTTCAGGGGAGCTGACTGCAGTAGCATTTAGGGTGCTTATGACTCATAACAATTAATTCATCTTGCAGCCAGTCACTTCTATTCTAAGAGGGTTGAATACAGTAGCATTTGAGGAGAGATGACTGTAGTAGCATTCAGGGTCGTCATGACAACCGATTCATCTTGTAGTCATTAGCTAGAAGCACCCAACCAAGGTTCAAAATACAGATAACAATTAATGGACCTCAGTATCTCTAAATAATGGCTGACTATGGCACCATTAAGGGTAGCCATAATAGCTAAATCATAATGAATCAAAATTCATTGTAAGTAATTATCCATCTATAATCATTTCATTCCTTATATTCTTGAAAATTGTTAACAGAAACTCTTGAAAAACTTAGGAAATTGAAAACTTAAGGAATATCCTGAAAAGCTGATTCGGATGCTCTGCAACATTTTCAGCTCCTAGAAATTGCTGGACACTGCTAAAAATGTTTTCACATTTGCTGGAAACATTACCAAAAGTTTATGGTCCAGGGTTTTCCGAAGTTTCCCAATTTTGGAAGCCATTTCCATCTTACTAGCTTACTGGGCAAGGATTCAAATTCACAATCTTACCTATTTCATAACAAGGATCAAACTAATTCTTGAAGATAGGTTCTTGTAAGGTTTTGGGTGGGGAAAACCTTTTGATTTAATCTTTTCCAAGCAACTAATTTTTCAACATTCTTTCAAAAAAGGTTTTGAGTCTTCGCTATATCATAAAATTTACCACAAACATTGGTTGTTTAAATTTTTTTTTTATCATCTTTGTCTAAATTTAATTTATGTGCTAAGGTACCAATTTTTAAGCTTTTTGTCAAATCAAAATATTATTTATATGTATCAGACTTGTAAGAAATGGAAGAGGATTTTCTTTACTTGAAAATTTTCGTTGCAAAAAACTTTCCTTGGATTAGAAATTTTCGTTTGATTGATGATGTTCTGTGGAAAATTTAGAAGTCATTAGAAAACTACTTTTTGGCATTGAAAGTGAATTACATTAAAAGTTTGGGTTTCTCATGTCCTTCTTTGAGTACCATACTGGCAACTAAACCACATTTTGGTCAGTATTCCTCACAAATATCCAGTGCCCATGGTATTATCAAATGTGAAATTATCCTTGCTTTTAACTACAAGCCTGCCCAAGGTAAAGCAAAGTTTATAATAGACAAGATGGTCTGTAGGCTGTTTCTTACAGCGAATAATTATGTATGATTCATCTTGTATTGCCTTTTTACTGCAAAAAATGTGAGATCATGCCATTCTGATTCTATTTAGCATTTTTTTAAATCAGAATTTTGTGTAAGGTTACAAAACCATATTGAAGAGATTGCAATAGAGACAATATTTTCAAGGCTAACTAGAAATGTTTGTTTTAAGTAGCGGTGATGGAAAGGATGAGCCAAAAGAACGAGTGGAGGTTCTGTCATGGGAGCCACGGGCATTTTTGTATCACAATTTTCTGGTTAGAACTCAAATCACTAGACCTTGACTTTTCCTTTTGTAAGAAAAACTACTAAATTTGTTTTTTCTTTCTATCATAATTTAACCTTGAGTGCTCATCCTAATTTATGCATTTTGCAATATAAATTCTCATTCTTTGAGTATTTGGTTAAAAAAAATTAAATAGATTCAATTGATTTTTTTATATCTTTAGCATCTTTTTAAATCGTGAAGTGATGACAGTTCTAATTTTTTTTCCCTCTGTTGATATATGACGTTTGAGCAGGCCAAGGATGAATGTGAGTACTTAATAAATATTGCAAAACCACACATGGTGAAGTCAATGGTCGTGGATAGTGAGACAGGGAAAAGCAAGGATAGCAAGTATGCTGCTTGAAAGAACATTTTCTTAACCTTTTGAAATTGATGTTATGTACTTATAGGCTGATTGTATATAATTTTGCAGTGATTGAAACTTTATGTTCATTGCAGTGTACGTACAAGCTCTGGTTGGTTCCTAGAACGTGGACAAGATAAAATCATAAAACGCATTGAGAAAAGGATTGCAGATGTTTCATTCATGCCAGAAGGTGTGTAATGTGCAGCGTTTCCTTTTGAATTTGTCATGATACTTTGAACTCATTGTTGCAGGCATATTGCCATGTTCGTCCTTGGTTCCTTTTTTGGGAATTCTATATTTTCTATTTGTCATGTGTTCAAAATGTTAACTTTTTGAAACTTTATGGAAGTTTTTTTACATGTGTTTGTACCATTAAACTGCAGATTTGCATTGTAATTCCAAAATCAAGCATTTGTCTATAGTCTCATACATTTCTTCATTTACCTTATTTACTTGGATCCTCAAGTTTATGTTGAAGATTCAAGATGGTAACTGAAAACCAGGAATTAAGGGCAATGTGCTTTTATACACTGTGAGGTGTGCTAGGATTGTTGGTAGAAAAATACATGGCATAGTATTTTATTTCTAGTTGTGATTTATGAACTAGAGAATAATTATATACCAGAGGATGGGCTGAATGAATCAGTCAAGAGCTACATTAACTGTTTAATGTCTACGATTTGTGACAGAGCATGGAGAAGGAATTCATGTTTTGCATTATGAAGTTGATCAGAAGTATGATGCACACTATGACTATTTCTTTGATCCATTTAGTATTAAAAATGGAGGGCAGCGTGCAGCTTCAATGCTAATGTATCTGTATGTGCTATCTCTTTCTTACCAAGTCATAATGTCTATATATCTTGTTTTGTATTGCCATTGAATTTTTCATGTTGTTCATGTAAAGGAAACATTAAACTCTTCAGTTTTAGAAAAATATATTTCAGTAGGCTTAGAATATTAATAAATCTTAGGTAATTTGTGCTGCAGTTCAGATGTGGAGAAAGGTGGGGAAACTGTTTTTCCACAATCGAAGGTAAACAGCAGTAGTGTACCATGGTGGGATGAGTTGTCTGAGTGTGGAAGATCTGGCTTGTCTGTGAGACCAAAAATGGGAGATGCTTTGCTCTTCTGGAGCATGAAGCCTGATGCTTCGCCGGATCCTTCTAGTTTGCATGGTTTGTATTCGGTCCACTGGCCAGTTTAATTAAAAAATTGGAAGTGTGAGAAAGACATAAATATTATTTATGATATGCTAGCAGGAGATGGTCATTTTATGATTCTTCCAAAGTTCAATGTTTTTCTAGGTTACTAGCAGTAGACCACGGGTTTCTTATGAGTATATGCAGGAGCTAGTGCTCAACCAATAATATGCTTATACGCTATATTGCAAACTTCCATCCGTGGCACAATCATCAACTTATGGTTGTTACTTTCTTTCTGCAGGTAGTTGTCCAGTAATTCAAGGCCATAAGTGGGCAGCTACAAAATGGATGCATCTTAACAAGTATAGTGTTTGATATTGACATTTGAAGGTAATTTTCTTGTATTATAAAAAATGAGCATTTTTGAACTTACCATTTTCTCGTTACTTTCTTTGTCATTATGTCAACGATTCTTTATCCCATCTTTTTGCATCAGAAGGTTTCTTTGTGTTGAAGAACTTATATAAAATTTTACCTAGGAATTAAATACTCTATTTGTTGATGTGAGTGTTTGTCAGCATGCAACCTAGGTTCAAATCCCTGGAAGTTCTATGGTCCTGTTGATACAAAGGGTGTGACTTCTTAATTGCCCAGTCACCTAGTGGGTGGAGCGTTATAGGAACTTATCTGATGGTTCGTCAGCCTCTGAGCTGCTGATTCCCCTTACAAACAAAAATGAAAATTTATAAAAAAAAATCTATTTGCTAGCATTTAAAGACTTGCCCTATGCATGATGCCAAAAAGACCTTATAGCTTGCATTGCATGATCTATGTTGACTTTTTATAGGAAATATTTTGCATGTCAATCCAGTCATAGCACTAGAGTTCTTGAACTGGAATTGAACTTAGGAATCAAGAAATTTAAACAATTTTTTTTATAATTCTTATCTCTTGATTGAGAAAGCAGGGGTGGATATCTTAGGTCACATAAATCTTATAATTAATAGAGAAACTATGATCTATTATTGCATTGGGATTTCTATTTGCAACTCACTTCCATAGATCTTATGCAAAATATTTAAATTAATACCACCAATAAATGCAACTTTCTAAAATACTATGGCAATAATGCTTGGATATCTATTAACACAATAATCAGAATCACCATTCTCTTTCCCATATGTAACACAATTTTAAACTGTGCAAATGAATCATAAACACTTCAAGATTAATGTGAGTACTACTCTAAAGAGAAACCATATTGTAAAAGCTCTCACATCCAAAATCAATTTATATTAAAATTAGCTCAATAACTATTGCAACAATTCCAAAAAAATGTAATTTGCTCTCTTATGGTTTATAGAAATTTTATTCACTACCATGTTTCTTAGTTCTACTTGGGGCTTTGTGGCTTCTTCCTTGACTACTATTGTTACTTCTGTAGATTCTACTCCAACTCCAACATATCTCTCCTCATTGTTCTCCTTAAGGGATAGGAGATCTCCCAAGGTGCATCCATATCAATAAGTTGATGAATCTATTTAATGTGTTTAGTTGATTCATTGGCTTCCATCCTTTCATTTCCA
The DNA here is from genome assembly GCA_007258455.2 of Sequoia sempervirens. Taxonomy (NCBI): domain Eukaryota; kingdom Viridiplantae; phylum Streptophyta; class Pinopsida; order Cupressales; family Cupressaceae; genus Sequoia; species Sequoia sempervirens. The sequence continues at coordinate 21,536 of VDFB02358052.1, forward strand.
AGGTTATTAAGCTTCCCCTTCACCTTCCAAATGATGTGCTGCTCCTTTTCCCCATTTTGAAACCTCATATGGCACAAAAGAAAAAGAAGAATATGGATGAATTTTGAATTTCATTTTTATGGGAATGTGAAACTAATACTCAAGATGCTCAAGTAAGAATTTCAAGTTAATGGCACATTATAGTATTGTAATAGTGAAATTCTATGTTACTGGGTTCTTCTAAAAAGCCCAAAGAACTTGCTCCAAGAGCGTTTGGGAGTGGGAGCGGGCTGGGGAGCGGTTGGGAGCACCTGGGCACCCCCGGCCGCTCCCAATTAAATATCAGGACCTATGCCATTTTCTCATTAGAAATTGATTAGTTATTTAATGCCTCCAAATTGCCATGCTAATAATAAGCCTAAACAATGAAGCTTATGCCATATTTATATGAATTTGTGTATCACCCATAGTTAGAATTTTTTAAACCATGCATGCATACATAACTAGGCATGATGTATCAAAGCATGCATACATTTATGTATGATGCTCAAAATATAAGCATATCAAGATTATGGGTTTGCGCATCAAATACTTTGGGGGCCTAGACCAATACTACTTCTGTATTTGACGCTTTGGTATTTGGTTGTGTGTACTTGTAATTTCTAATTTGAATTTTGTATCTTGATGTTAAATGTTCATTGTTACATTTTGTTTTAATTCTCAGTAAAATGAATTTATAATATTAACGTGTTTTAATGAGAAATCTATAAGGTTGACATATTTATGTTATAGATTTATTTAATTTCTTTTGAAAGAATTCTGAATTTAATTTTATGTTTAAGATATATTGTAATTTGATACATCGTGTAAGTTGTAGGCACACTCTGGAATTTCAAAACTATCACACATAATATCCACACTTGCAAACATTTCTAACTATCGAGCTTATTAATGAATATGCATCATTTGTTGATTCTATCAGTTCCCATAATGATTTAATGATGATTGATGATTGATTAAGTTATTAGTATAATATCTTTCTATTTGTTTAGTTAATGGTCATCTAGTCATATTTAGTTAGTTTCTAATTTTGTCTTCTGTTAATGTTTGTTTCTTTAAGAAACAATGTCTTTGTAAATCTATATAAGGAACTTTCGTTCCTCTGTTTAATATAACATTGATTATTTGAACATGGTATCAGAGCTAGTCTAAGCTTGTCTCCCTCACAGGAGGGCTTAGGATTTTGGGAGGGTTTGTTGAAATAGGGTTTTTGAAAATCGCAAGCTAGGGTTCGTGGTTTTGTTTTTTAGAAGTTTGTGTTTTTACTTCCAAAATTTTGTGTGCCTATTAGTCTGTAATTCATGAGAATCTTTTCATGTGATATTTCTTTTGGATTTTTTGGCTCTTAGTTATGGCGGATGCTTTTGTTATGGTTGTGGTGAGATTGCATGGGAGAAAATCGTGTCTAGTTGTCTCTGCAAATCGCAACTATAATTCTTTGTGTGTTCCGGGCGAAATCTTTTGCGTTTTTTTGTGGGCTTTCATCTTCTTACCCGCAAATTTTTATGTGGGCGTCTAGGGTTTTTTGGGCATTTTATAAAAGAAACATGTTTTCTACAAGAACAAGACCTGCAACTCTGCTTTTTTGGACACGATTTGAGTGATCTCTCCTTTTTTGGGCATTTTTTGGTGCTTTTGGTCGTATTTGTTCTCACCTGAAGGCATCTGCGCACGATTTTTTTCACAGTTTGTGTCTTGTTTTTTTTCTTGACCTAGCTCTTGTACGACCTGCAACAATTTTTTCTGTGATACTTGTTTGACAGTATCTTCTGCCTAGATTTCCTCTATACACGTATCTTGCTGTAAGCACGTGTCTTAGACTTTGGGGTGCTTTTCCAGAAATCGATGTTCTGGCTTTTTAATAATTTTTTGTCCCTTAAAAAAATTGTCTTGTGGGTTTTTTAATAATCATGGGAGGGTTTATAATTTTTTCCTAAAAAAATTAAGGGTTTGCTCCTGTATGCCCTAGTCAAGGTTTTCGCAGTTTGGGAGGGTTCTTTGGTTTCTGGAAAGGTTTTACCATTTTTCCTTAAAAACGATGTTATGTATGCTTATCTGTGTTTTGGATTTTGCGCTAGCTACCTGTTTGGTTTTTTTTTATTTTATCTTCAAAAATCGTTTTTGGGCTTTTGTAATTTGCAGAGTTAGCATGGGATTCCTTTGTGGGTTTTTATATTTTTTTTCGAAAAACGATGCTTTGTAAACTTCAGTTTCAGGGTTTTGCAAATTTTTCCTCAAAATTGTGGCAATTGTTCTCGATGTGTCTCTAGTTACAGGGAGGGATAGTTCTATTACCCAACATTAGGTTGGATGTTTTGTGATTAGTTTTGGTCATTTTCAGAAGTTCTGCAGTTTTGGGGAGGGTTGGTGGCAGACTCATTTCAAGTGGCAGAGTCGGTGGCAGGCTCTTGTCTTTTGTTGCAGAAGCATTCTAAGAAGAAGGGGGCAGCCTTCTCTGTTATTTCTCTAGGTAGTTAGAACGATGACCATTAAGGGAGGGTATTAGTATAATATTTTTCTATTTGTTTAGTTAATGGTCATCTAGTCATATTTAGTTAGTTTCCAATTTTGTTATCTATTAACGTTTGTTTCTTTTAAAAACATCTTTGTAAATCTATATAAGGAACTTTCGTTCCTCTATTTAATATAACATTGATTATTTGAACATAAGTGTCATACTATCAAATGTATTTACAATTCTGTATATTTTTAATTTTTTGCATATATATATATATATATATACAGCTGTACCCAAACGTACCGTACCCAAGGAATTTTTTTTTCCGCACCAACATATCCATATTTAGTTCCTGTATCAAAACTGACAACATTGAAATTAAACTACAATTAACTTTAGATTACATTAAATGAAATGATGGGAGAAGTAGAAAGGATTGTAACGAGAATTTGCAAATTATAGAAAATAAGAGTACTGATATGACAAATTGGAAGTAGAAATGGAAATAGCAAAAAATAAAGAACTTGGCATGACAGGATGAAGCTCATTGTCTCAAAAACTACTGCAACACACAAATGTCTAGGCGATGTGTTGTGGTCCTTTTCACATGCTATCATTTAGCAAAGTTGCAAAATTCAAAGTTATCACCAAATTTCAAACCCAATTGCACAAGAAGAAATAAGGACAGCAAAAACAACAAACTATGAGATACATAGAATTGCTGAAAATTAATTTAATCTATGTATTTTGAAATGGAAACGACGAGGAAAAGGAAGAGACAGAACAAAAACTCCATGTTGTTGTAGTTTTCCCAATACCTGTTGCTACAATAAGAAAAATGGTTGGGACCATAGTTGAAAGACTCGCCCCAAAGAAAAACTCGCCAAGCCAAAAATTGGAGAGTTTTTTAAAACTCGCCAAAAACTCGGAAACTTAAAAAAATGCTTAAATTTCATTAGAAACACTTTTTTTTTGCAAAACTGAGTTTTTTCGAAAAAATCGGCAAAAACTCACGAGTTTTTCGAAGAACTCGGAAAAAACTCGGAAAAACTCGTCCTTGCGAGTTAAACTCAAAAAAACTTGCGAGTTTTTTGCGAGTTTTCCAACTATGGTTGGGACTACTTGGGAGCTTACCAAGAATGATCAAGCCCTTAGTTTGGTCTTTTGACCTCCAAGAGCAATCATATAAAAATAAAGATCGAATGTGTGTTCTTAGTCTATGTGCATCTTGGACTAAGAACAAGAAATCAAAATTATGCAGTGAATATCAAATCCTAGGTCTACAAGGATTGATAAACTAGTTTGTATGATATTGGAAAAATGATGGCGGTAGTCACTAAGTAATTTACCAAAAAGGATAGAGAGAATTAATATAGAAAGAAATTTTGTACCACTATCAAAATAAGAATGGAAACTTAACAACATTACCGACCAAGTGATGAAGAAAAGATTGAGAGCATGGAGATGCCAATGTGATGTAGCAATGATCTTCCTTGAGCAAGCCTTAACAATGAAGTGTGGAGCCAAGAGAGAAGACATCAAGAGATCAAGAGATAGATTTCTTGCTGTTTTTGTAGGAGAAAAATGAAAAGCCAAATCAAAAGATATGTTTTCAAAAGGATTCCTTGGAAGCCAAAGGGTTGGATTCAAATGCTGAAGGCATTTGTTGGATAGGTGGGAAAAACAATAGGTAGCTAGGTAAGAAGTATGTTTAAATTTTTGGAAACTCATGAGAGGCTAGTGCATTGTGTGGATGTGCTAATGTTCTAGAGAATTCACACAAAATTTAACATGTGGTCTCAAGTCTATGAGAAGAATCAAAATATAATAAAGAAATTTGGAAATTTGGTGAAAGAATAGACTAAGGCTAAGGCTAAAATGATCTCTAAAACATGCTAGGAGAATGGAAACTAAAGTAAGCTCAAAACATAACGTGAAATTGCAAGGGTATGCAATTTTCTACATTACAAGTAGAGAATGTTATGTCCAAAATGCTTGACTAATTTTTTTGAGTTTGGGAAGTCAAGCATGTTGGAAGAATGATTGCGTAGAGTTTGAGAGGATTGGATGGCACACACTTCAATGAGTGTGGCTTATATTTACTATGGAATCAAGAAATTACAAGGTGGTTGTAACTTAATTCTCAGTTGCTTTTTAGATATAATTAATGTGATGTTTTTAAATCATTAACATAAAAAATAAGTGCCTATGTGTACAAAGTGTATTCTAACTTTATGTCTAACATTATACTATATCTGATACCCTCCCTTAATGCCTAAACCTTAGATAACTCCAATTTTTTTCCTAAAAATTGACAAAGAGAATAGCACCTAGAGGTTTAGTCGTTAGATAAATAGAGTGTTCTTGAGAAGTTTAGTGATGGTGTGAAATATCATAATTGTCAACCAACTATTGAATGTAGAGATGATGAACATCAATATGTTTGGTGTGAGCATGATATGATAGTTTCTTTGCTAACTTCAAGACTACTTGATTGTAACAAAAAAGTGGAGTCGGTGTAGTTTGAGGAAGACAAAGATCACTCAATATTCATTGTAACCATAACTGCTTCACAACTAGCACTAACAATTGCTTTGTATCTAGTTTAGTGATAGATAAAGTTATAGTGTGTTGAAGCTTACTTTTGCATGAATCATCTCTTGAGCCCAACAAAATATATAGCCAATTTTTAATTTTTGAGTATCAATTAAACCAACTCAATCAAAGTATGTATGTCTTGTCAACTTGAAATTTTCTATCCTCTAATAGAAAATGCCAAAGTAGAGTACCTTTGGCATATCACAATAGTCATTTTGTTGTTTCCCAGTGAACAAGCTTGGATTGGGAAAAAAAATGAGATAGATAACTAATAGCAAAACAAAGATCCAATTGTGTGGATGTAAAATTGAAGAGGAATAAAACACACATCCTCTTCTAAAGTTTATATTACTTTATGGTAAAACTTTGGTTGTGCTAAAAATTGAGAGAGGTAGCTAATAGCAAAACACAGATCCAATCACGTGGATGTAAGATTGAAGAGGAAAAAAAGACACATCCTATTCTAATTTTATATTAATCTATGGTAAAAAAAGGATTAACAAGTTACTTGGATATTAGACTAATACAAAATATTTGAGTCCTACAAAAGACAAATAAATACTAAATTGGAATGAATGGATTTGAGAAATGTCATGTCCCCTTCTGAGTGACATCTCTCGGAGCACAGGATTAGCCTATCATACGACCCTTGTAGGCTGATAGACTGGGTAGCTTGGCTCAGCTTCAGTTGGCAGAGTTTGATCAGTTGGCTTTCATTTGGGCTCGATCGGACACTTTTTGCATAAGTTGCTATTTTTAGCAGTTTTTGGCAGTCAGAGTGGGACCCCTGCTATTTTTAGCAGTATGGATGAATTAGGTTCAGAATCACTTCTTCAGTCGACAGCTTCAGACGGCTCAAGCATTGGTTTAATATTGAAGGAGATATTAATATTTAATTGAATTAATTAAATATTAATTATTTGAAGATTATAATATAAAGTTAGAATATTTTATTATAACTTAAGTGATTTCTGTTAAGGGGGTCGCCCATCATCAGAAGGGGGCCAGTTGGTGATTAAATTTATAATAAAATATTTGCACTGAGACTATTGAACAATTAAAATGAAAAGTTCGAAATATTTTAATGATTCCCTATTATGGTGGAAATCGCACTTTTGAAGGTTATAGTGCATTTGCCTTGGGATTTGAGCCATTATGCATATTGAGTTATTGAAAATTGATCAAGTTTGGTCTGAGCAAGAAGCTTTAGGGTTTCAGTCTCGAATTCATTGGGGAACGAGCCATCTCCATTGAAAGCAGTTCAGAGGGTGTGAGATATCACCTGATTTATTGCCAGTTGAGAGATTTCTTCATTCAGAAGAAATTACAGAGCATTCAGAGGTTATTTGCATTCAGAGTTTTTTTCAGTTAACAATTCATACAGAGGAGTAATTGCATTTAGGCGCACATTTCAGGGGATCTGGAGAGTCTTTGACAAGGCCGTACAATTTACATTTATTGCTGCAGCAGCCGTACCTTCTGTCAGGCCGTACTTGCATCAAAAGGGCGTGTTTTTCATCTGGGTTAAAACGCCTCTCCTTTGGGCTTGCAGTCTTCATCCAACTTGGCGCCTAGGAGTCTGGGTCAGTTTGCAACCATAGAATAAAGGGAGAAGGGAATAATTATTGCAGCCGTACCAGATCTGTACTTCCAGCTTGCTGCAAAAATACCAGGTTCTTTATATTAAATAATTCTTGATTCATTGTTGCATGTTCGCAAATCTTCATTGTAATCATCCTCAGAGGATTAATAAATTATCTGGTAACCTTATTCTCAGTAGATTTCATAGTTTACGGAGTTGAAATATTTTTATTGAATTTATTCTCAATTCTTTGCAAAATCGCCATTTTCATTATTTATGCAAAAAACCACAAAAAAAGTCAAAAACCAAAAACCTTCAGAAAATCATAAAAACAGTCAGATACAGAGAAAACGGGGAAACAAGGGTTTCTACAGTGGTATCAGAGCTAAATCCTGCCATCCTAAGGGTTTAGCAGTCTTATGCAGCCAGAACAGATTGGCTCTCACAGGTATTACACACGCAGACGTGCTCTGATTGAAAGGCAACAGAGTTTGAGCAGGCAGCCAAGAAACATGGCTGACAGGAATGACAGGGCTGACAGAACAGATATACCTAGGACAGAGATCCCACCTAATAACAGAGATCAGGACGATGCAGAGGTTTTGCATGCACTCAGAGATCTTTGTGCAAGTCAACGGCGGTCTGATGATGTACTACAGCAGTTGGCAGTAGCACGTCAGAGATTGGGTACTCCTAGGAGACCGTCACCACATCGTGACGATGAGAGGAGTGAAGCAGGGTCTCGCAGGGCACCTAGGACAGCCTCGCGGACAGCAGACAGGCCTACCAGGCCTAAATTTGTGAGACAGGAGGCCGAGGAGGTCTTGGCAGGTGAGGAGCATGAGGAGTTGTTCGCCGATACGCTTATGGTAGCGAACGAGGAGTGGGAGTTGGTACCACCGGAGGTCAGAGAGCAGATCACTTTTGACCGTTTTATTACTTAGAGGCGAGAGCATCACAGAGGTCGACAGGATTGGAGACCCAGGTACCAGAACAATGACCTAAAACATGCAACCAACAAGCTTAATCTGGCGATGTTCAATGGTAGTGGTAAAGTGACAGCTCAGGCTTGGATTAGTAAGCTGGACACTTTTCTTACATTGCGTCCAATGGCGGAGAGGGATGCAATCAGATATGCGACACTACATCTGGAGGGAGTAGCCTATGACTGGTGGCACATGGGTATGGTGACGTTACAGCATGACAGGGTCATGTCATACTAGGAGTTTGTGGACAGATTGGTTGAGCGTTTTGACAGGAAGGATCCTGAATCCTACTTCAGAGATTTGGCTCAGTTGAGACAGAGCGGCAATTTGGAGTCCTATATTGGTGACTTTCAGAAGTTATCAGTCATGGTTCCGAACATATCAGAGAGGCATTTGGTAGTGCTTTTCATGGAGGGGCTGACAGAGCCATTGCGAGGTTGGATCAAAGCCTTTGATCCTCCTTCGTTACAGGAAGCAATGAAAAAAGCACGAAGTATGGAGTTGGCAGCACCATCTAGTAGATTCAACTCCAGGAATAATTCATCTTTCAGGGACAGTAAGGGTTTTAACAGAAACAGAGAGAAATCTGATTTTAACAAAGACAAAGCAGATTTTAAAAACGATTCAAAAGGTAAATCAACAGCTCCACCTTTGGATCGTGAGGCCCTTAATGACCTACACAGGCAGAAGCTTTGCTTCTACTGCAAAGGTCCCTATGACACCAATCACGATTGTCCTCTAAGACCTAAGGGCAAGGCAAATCGAGTGATGTGGGCGTACTATGAGGATTCGGAATCAGAAAATTCCGAACAGCAGGAGTGTTCTGAGGATTCAAAGCCAGAGGCTTCAGATCCTAGAGCAGAGACAGGGCTAGAGCTTCAGTTACAGGAGGCACGCTTATCTAGCATACAGCAGGAGGGCTCTTTCAGGATTCGTGGTGTGTTAGCAGGACAGAGGGTCATTACCCTCCTTGATACAGGAGCAACATACAACTTTATAGATGCTAGATTCGTTGAGAAACGCGGACTCATCACTGAGGAGTTCGAGGGCATTAGGGTCAAGGTGGCCGATGGATACACTTTGAGATGTGAACGCATGATAAATGATCTCCCTTTACGCTTGAACAATTATGAGTTCAAGGCAAATTACTATGTTGTTAATATGGGGGATATTGATTTGGTCTTGGGAATGAAGTGGCTTCATTCATTAGAGGAAGTCACTCTTCGTCTCAAGGACATGGAGATCCGTTTTGATGTTGACGGGAAGACTCACATACTAAAAGCAATACGGGATAGCGACATCAAAACAATTTCTTTTCGTCGGATGGAGAGGCTCATGCGTCACGACATGGTAGAGTGGGCTGCCGAGTGCACTTTAGCACCTATACAGGAGGGACAACAAAAAACAGAATATCATCCGGACATTTAGCAGTTGAGAGTCAAGCATGATAAGGTGTTCGATATTCCACCGGTAGACCTCCGGACAGGGGCATAGAGCACATTATTGAGCTCGAGGAGGGCGCTAAGCCCGTTATGATAACTCCTTACAGGCATCCTAAAAGATTGAAGGATGAGATAGAGAAGACAATAAAGGAGTTACTTGCTATGGGTCACATTCGGCCTAGCAAGTCACCATTCGCTTCTTCGGTTGTTTTGGTAAAGAAGAAGGATGGAACATTGCGCATGTGTATTGATTATAGAGTCCTGAATAAGAGGACGATCAAAAAAAGGTATCCGATACCACGGATTGACGAGCTTATTGATGAGCTCCATGGTGCCTGTTATTTTACCAAGATTGATTTGCGGTCAGGGTATCATCAGATCAGGGTCCGTGAGCAGGACATAGAGAAGATCGCCTTCCGATGTCATTGTGGGCATTTCGAGTTCGTAGTGATGCCATTTGGGCTCACTAATGCGCCAGCTACTTTTCAGTCTACGATGAACAGGGTTTTTCATTCACAGCTAAGGAGATTTTTGTTGATCTTCTTCGATGACATCCTTATACACAGCAGGACTTGGCAGGAGCATCTGGCTCACCTGGAGACCGTGTTGAGTATCCTTGAGAGGGAGTCCTTGTACGCCAAGGAATCCAAGTGTTACTTGGGAATGACCGAATTGTTATATCTAGGTCATATTATCAGTGCAGATGGAGTGCGTATGGATCCTGAAAAGATCCGCGCCATTATTGACTGGCCTACACCGGCAAACCTGACACAGTTGAGAGGGTTTCTCGGTTTATGTGGGTTCTACCGCAGATTCGTGAATGGTTATTCACGACATGCAGCCCCGATGACAGATTTATTGAAGAAGGGGGCATTTGTTTGGAATTCTGAGGCACAGGAGTGTTTTATGAAGTTTAAGGAGTTGATGACCACATGCCCTGTTTTGGCACTACCCGACTTTACAAAGCCTTTTGAGCTCCAGTGTGATGCATCAGGTGAGGGCATTGGTGCGGTGCTTATGCAGGACAAGCACCCGATTGTGTACGAGAGCCGAAAACTCAGAGGACCCGAGAGACTCTATAGCATTTATGATAAGGAGATGCTCGCTATCATGCATGCCTTAGCGAAATTTCGACAATATCTTGTTGGCAGCAAATTTTGCATAAAAATTGATCATAACAGTTTGAGACACTTTTTGGGACAGCGAGATCTCAATGATAGACAGCAGAAGTGGGTCAGTAAGTTGCAGGCTTATGACTTTGATATCTAGTATATCAAAGGTACACAGAACGTAGTGGCTGATGCACTTTCACGTAGACCATATTTGAGCGCTATGGTTCACATTTCAGAGGACTGGAGGCATATGATAGTGGCAGAGTATGCCAAGGATACTTGGGCCTCCAGCATCGTTGAGGGATCGATAGTTGATACCAGGTATACACTTGTGAATGACTTGATCATTTACAAGAACAGGATATATTTGATCCCCGGGTCAGAGGTAAAGAACATCATCATGCGGGCTTTTCATGATGTACCGACTGTAGGACATCCCGGGTACTTCAAGACCTATAGACAGATTCGGGAGAGATTCACCTGGAGAGGACTCAAGGCAGATGTTCTTCAATATGTGCGTGAGTGCCCTGTTTGTCAGCAGAACAAGCAGGAGAACACGTACCCGGCAGGTTTATTGCAGCCACTTCCGATTCCTGACAGGAAGTGGGAATGCCTGTCGATGGACTTTATCACGGGCTTGCCTAAAGCCCAAGGGCGAGATTGCATTTATGTAGTTGTGGATCGGCTTACGAAGTATGCCCACTTCTTTTCGATCACCACAACCTACACAGCTACACAAGTAGTAGAGGTATTCTTTCGTGAGGTGTTCAGACTACATGGATTACCTCGGAGCATTGTGAGCGACAGAGATAGTCGGTTCTTGAGTCACTTCTGGCAGGAGGTATTCAGACTTTGTGGGACCGAGCTTACACCGAGCACCAGTTACCATCCACAGACAGATGGGTAGACGGAGATAGTGAATAAGTGGGTGGAAGGATACCTCAGAAACTATATAGCAGGGCAGCATAAGGCGTGGGTCAAATGGATAGATTTGTGTGAGTATTGTTATAACTCGACATTCCATATGACCATTTAGATGTCACCTTTCATGGCGTTGTACGGTTATGAGGCGCCGAGTTTTCTGGATTTGCTACTTAGCGACAGTAGAGTGCCGAGTGCTGGAGGCTGGTTGCAGGAGAGTGAGGATACTATGAGGGCTCTCAAGGAAAATATCGCCAAGGCACAAAATCAGTAGAAGCAGTATGCGGATCAGAAGAGAACAGAGAGGCATTTTGAGGTGGGTGACATGGTCTACCTCATGCTGCAACCCTACCGTCAGTACACTCTTAGGAAGAGTGGGTCAGAGAAGCTTAAGCCATGGTATTACGGTCCTTTTAAGATCCTGAGGAGAGTTGGCGAGGTGGCTTATGAGCTTGAGCTTCCAGCAGAGAGCAGGGTACACAATGTATTTCATGTATCACGCCTCAAGAAGGCGTTGGGACACCGTGTGGTACCATCTACAGTTCTACCTCCCTAGATGATGAGGGAAAGTTGATTCTAGTACCTGAGTCTATCCCGGAGTACAGAGACAGACAGTTGTGTAGGAGGACTATCAGGGAATATCTAGTGAAATGGAGAGATTTGCCTGTTGAGGATGCTACTTGGGAGAGCGAGGATATTCTGCAGCATCCGCATTGAGATTGCTTGAGGACAAGCAATTTCAGGAGGGGCGGATTGTCATGTCCCCTTCTGAGTGACATCTCTCGGAGCACAGGATTAGCCTATCATACGACCCTCGTAGGCTGATAGACTGGATAGAGGGTCACGTTGGAGCTTGACTCAGCTTCAGTTGGCAGAGTTTGATCAGTTGGCTTTCATTTGGGCTCAATCGGACACTTTTTGCATAAGTTGCTATTTTTAGCAGTTTTTGGCAGTCAGAGTGGGACCCCTGCTATTTTTAGCAGTATGGATGAATTAGGTTCAAAATCACTTCTTCAGTCGACAGCTTCAGACGGCTCGAGCATTGGGTTAATATTGAAGGAGATATTAATATTTAATTGAATTAATTAAATATTAATTATTTGAAGATTATAATATAAAGTTATAATATTTTATTATAACTTAAGTGATTTCTGTTAAGGGGGTCGCCCATCATCAGAAGGGGGCCAGTTGGTGATTAAATTTATAATAAAATATTTGAGCTGAGACTATTGAACAATTAAAATGAAAAGTTCGAAATATTTTAATGATTCCCTATTATGGTGGAAATCGCACTTTTGAAGGTTATAGTGCATTTGCCTTGGGATTCGAGCCATTATGCATATTGAGTTATTGAAAATTGATCAAGTTTGGTCTGAGCAAGAAGCTTTAGGGTTTTAGTCTCGAATTCATTGGGGAACGAGCCATCTCCATTGAAAGCAGTTCAGAGGGTGTGAGATATCACCTGATTTATTGCCAGTTGAGAGATTTCTTCATTCAGAAGAAATTACAGAGCATTCAGAGGTTATTTGCATTCAGAGTTTTTTCAGTTAACAATTCATACAGAGGAGTAATTGCATTTAGGCGCACATTTCAGGGGATCTGGAGAGTCTTTGACAAGGCCGTACAATTTACATTTATTGCTGCAGCAGCCGTACCTTCTGTCAGGCCGTACTTGCATCAAAAGGGCGTGTTTTTCATCTGGGTTAAAACACCTCTCCTTTGGGCTTGCAGTCTTCATCCAACTTGGCGCCTAGGAGTCTGGGTCAGTTTGCAACCATAGAATAAAGGGAGAAGGGAATAATTATTGCAGCCGTACCAGATCTGTACTTCCAGCTTGCTGCAAAAATACCAGGTTCTTTATATTAAATAATTCTTGATTCATTGTTGCATGTTCGCAAATCTTCATTGTAATCATCCTCAGAGGATTAATAAATTATCTGGTAACCTTATTCTCAGTAGATTTCATAGTTTATGGAGTTGAAATATTTTTATTGAATTTATTCTCAATTCTTTGCAAAATCGCCATTTTCATTATTTATGCAAAAAACCACAAAAAAACAGTCAAAAACCAAAAACCTTCAGAAAATCATAAAAACAGTCAGATACAGAGAAAACGGGAAAACAAGGGTTTCTACAAGAAATCTTAGCTCTTTCCATGAGGGTGAAGTGTTGATGTGATGCAATCTTGTTGATGTCACACTTCTAAACTATTTTCTTACTATAAACTACAAATTTGAGGTGCTTCCTTCAAAATAGATGTATTGTTAAACCCTACATAAATAGTCATATGGGATTTTTTGTGTGATCCTAATCTCTTAATATGTAATCCTTTCCCATTTTTGTGATCACTTCCTTGAATGTCACTTGCTCTCAAAATATGCACCTCTCTAGTAATACCTAAGTCGAAGTCAAGTCAATGTAAATGAACACCTTTTGGGGCTTGTTATGTTACGATTGAAGTTCATCACTTCCTTGCACCAAACTTTGGCCTCATGTCATTCATAATGTGTCTGGAAAGAATTTGGATGTCAAAATGGAAGATGGTTGATGACTACAAAAATGTAGTAATGTTTTAATCTAAAATGCTTTTTAATGCTCCAGGATCCTTGTAATTGATACTTGAGATTCTCCTAATAGTTCTGGGTGACTACCTCTAAATATGCAATCCTAGGCATTAATTTGAAATTTTTGAATGCAAATTGACTTGCAATGATTACATTTTCAAATTGTGTTGGCTCAAGGAAAGTGAAATTGGTTTTTCGAAAAAGGGGACACGATCACATCAGCGATGGCATTCAAGATGAGGAAAGGGGGAGAATCTAGGTCAGGCTTGAGCCATAGGCATTGGATTGGCTAAAAGATTGTTATAAGGCTAGGTTCAATCAACTTGTGCACTATAATATCTTAAAATGGACACCAAGATAACATGTTTATCAATAAGGCTAAAATGAGTACAAAACAAGAGGGAAAAAGTGTTGGTATGCACTTTTATGCTTTAATCTTTTTATAACCAAATTACACACCAATTTTTTTGTAGAATGACTCATTGACTAGTGATGAATTATTATAGGCTAACAACTTTAGCCCAACCTTATATAATCATTTTAATCCAATGGGATTTCTTTTGTGGAGGTAATTCAACCAAATTTGGGGTATGATTTCTCATCAGTCAATCTACATGATTGCCTCAAATTCAAATTTACCTTTGGATTTTGGATGCTATTACGGTTTAGGCTCCTTGAAAAGGTTAGAAAAGAGAGCACGATGAACATACTCATATGGACCAAAATCTATTTCCTTACTCATTAGGGTCATGCATTTGATTGAAGAAGTTCATCCTCCTTCACATCTCAAATAGTAGAATAAAACCACTTGGATCTTTGCTACTGCATGACCCAAGATTCTTGTGTCAAAGAAACCATATCTACTGTTGAAGTCAACTTTGGTCTTTGTCTTTGATATACTAGTGGTGCAGGAGAAATATCAATTAGAGGTTGATGCATTGGTGACTATGATGAAGTGCAAGAAGAAATAGAGCCTTTATCTTTGAAAGGAATCACAACATTGGTTCCAAATTGATAACTAACAACCTACTAGTTAGAGTTGCAATCAAATAAATGTTTTCTTTCTTTTACTTCAACATACTATGACTTTGTTAGTAGAAATAGCAATGAGTCTCTATGCCTTAGATTGTTCACTATATGCAATAATGAAATACTTGAAGCTCTTAGAATCTAGTTTACTCAATTTTCTATTCGGGACCATACTATGTGCATTTGAACCAAAAATATTAAACTTTTTCACCTTTGGTTTGATCCCAAATTAGGATTCATCAGATGTGACGTCCTATAGGGATTTGCACAAACTTTTGTTCAAAAGATACACAGTCTTGTTCACTAGTTCTCCTTAGGATCTATATGGCATGCCTCTACTACACATCATATACTAGGCCATCTCCATCATTTCTCTTTCTCCTCTCAACCAATTTATTCTATTGGGTGTATGGGGCTACCAACTATCTTTGAGGAAAATGTACCCAAATTTTCCTTGAAAAAATATCAACCAATGATGTAGAATACCTCTTACCAAGAATTATTGATGATTTCCAAGATGGTTCACATAGATTTTCTTAATGAGATTCAAAGCCCCCTTTGCATGCCATGTACTTTTGGTAGAAACAACTTCCATTTCTACTTACCAACCAAACACCCTATACATATATCATGCTTCTCATTGGTAGAGGATAAGGATGTAGGATCATCTCAAGGGTCGTTCCATTAGCATGAACCAAAAGCATATTTTTATCAATTTTGGGTTATTGTAGTCTAACATCATGTTTCCAAGTGTGAGAAGCAATATTTATTCATCGAATATTCAAACTCAAATCTTGGACATTCAAATTTGGTTGGAATCTTCTTTGGAGAGCACATCGGCTGCTTGTTCACTTGCTCATGGCACCTTTTGGAAGTTGGGTTCACAATTTCTCAAAAGGGCACAAGGGATGGGGGACAACATACATGTTATTTATTCAATTTGCATGTCTTACCTTCATTTGCATGCCTTTGACATTAATTGAAGCCCTTGTGTGTGGATGACTTACTTTGAGAAGAGATAATTGCATGCCATGTGCTGATTGTTTTGCCTAGGTGGAAGTTACACTTGACTTCTTGACTTGTAATGAATCGTTGTTGAATAGTGCCATATTTGGGAGAATTTACTATTGGGAGGAGTTACAAGTTGACTCCTTGACTTGATTACTTGATCACTTTGACAAAATGGCACCACATATGGAGAGAGAAGCATTTGGGAGTTTTTTGGTTAACTAGTTGACTAGAACCTTCTAGCTAGGCACCATATTTGGAGAAATTATTAAAGGAGGTGAAGTTAGCTGATTTTGGATAGCTTCCCAAAGGTTTACTTGCAGGTTGAAGGTATGAGAAGAAGAGTTTGTTTGAAAGTTGGGAGCTCAAGGGTAAATTTTTATGTCATATACTAGAGTTAGTATTCCATTTATATGCTTTTTATGTTTTGGATTTGATCTGTCTGATTTTGAGAGGCTGTAGATCAGTTGGATATCAGTTTTTCAAGGGGAGGTTTTGTTGAAGAGCGAGATGAATGCTTTTGGTTTTGTTTATATTTTAGATTAGTAATATAGGGTCTTGGAATGTCCTTTAGATCTGTTGTAAATTGGTAATATCAATGTTTGAATACCGCCTTTAAATCAGATCCAAATTTCAGCTTGATTGGGCTAAGTTGGTGTAGCTAGTTTTCCAAGATTTCCATAAATATTGATCTCTTGATCCTATTTTCCAAATCAGTTTGTATTCACATTTTAGACCCCAAAACAAGTCTCTTGGAGAGGTGTTGTGATGTCTTGTTATAAGGGAAAGGTCACCATTCTTTTGGATCCCCACCCTTGGTTGCATCAAGCAACCATTGTGTCTTGTTTCACATAAGACACAAAACACTTCTTTCCACAAAATTCCGCAACAAAGTTAGGACTTTTTTATAGTTGACTGATAGACAATAGATTTTTGTTCAAATTTAAAATCAACCTAACATCGCTCTCTATGATTTTTATCGTACCATGGAGTTCTATGATTCTATCCATCAAAGAACATTACTGCATGTGTTATACCATCACCAAAGGAAACATAATTTGTATAATTAGGATCAACAGTAAACTTGGCATACCAATCTATGTTGTAAGTGTAATGTTGAAATACAAAAAAATCAAAGAGCCAACACATTGTTACATCACCATTATCTTGGGAAGACACCATAAATGCATACTCTTTCTCGGATTCTTTCTCTGCATAAACTGCTATATTAGTTTGAGCTGTGACTTCTTATGAGAAAGATCATATTATTGTTTCTAGCAATTCCTTTTTGACGTGACAAAACTTATGACAGTAATAACACTTCATTTTGTGTTTAGATTGTGAATCAGAAGTAAAGATTTTCTTCATTTTAACTTTATATTGTGCAGAAAGTGCACTTTTTGATTGTTCAGAACCAGATTTAGTCATTTGCATCTATCTCCCTTCTTTTTGCAATGTTTATGAACTAATTTTTTAAAAGGTGAGGGTTTGACTCTGTGCCAACAGATGCAAAGACTCTACAAAAGTTTCAAACAATAGTAGTAAACTATTGATAACCAAAATCATCATATTATCTTCATCTATAAGTTTATTGATAATAGAGAGTTGATCCCTTACATCTTTCATCCTCAAGGGATGCTTTGACAATGGTTCACTCTCATTCAACTTCATAAAAAATAATAGATTTTTCAAATATAAGGCTGACTTTTTCAAAAGTTTACTTTCCAAACTCTCCCAAAAATCACCAGCCGAAGTGAAGTCTTAAAACTTCTTGGATCAAGTCATCAAAAACAAAAAAAATTAATGACAACGAGGCTTCTTTATGATAGTTATCAAAATCTTCAAGATTTGAAACCATTCTCCTTTGTTTTTAGGACAGTTTGATCACAATTCCTATACTTAGGAATGGTGACTATTTTGTGACTCCAAAGATTAAAGTTTTGGCCTTTTAATTTTTGGGTATCGGGCTAAACAAGATTTTTAATATTGGTCACAATTGCAACCTAGTGTTTATAGGAAAACTTCTTTACCAAAATATTTTAGAGTAATGTGGGAATATTTTCACAAAAAAGTAATAGACAATTTATTTGTTTGCAGCAAACAATTCCAAAAGGTTTCAAAAAAGTCGACACCCATGCACTTGTGAAAATCACCTCTAGATGGTAGTTGCTTTTTCTTCAATTGACCTTTGATAGTAAATAGTTAATAGAAGACATTGACAAAAAATTACAATTGGCCTTCAACTAGGGAAACATAGCAAATTAGATGAGATTTTTTTTCTTAAAAATTTACCAGATCACTATTCATCCATACCTTCCCTCACTATTCATTCGTATGGTGTTGTTCGTTCATACCACAATTTGTCTCCTTGGTCTGTGGGTTTAACAACACATTTCTTCTCCTTTGAACAACAATTTGATTGAGCTTGGACAGACGTCCTTTTTACTCCACTCCCTTCAATCTTCTTCTTGATCACCCTACCCTTCCTAGGGCTTCCTCTAATATCAAATGATGGAAGAATGAATGCATAGAATTTGAGAGAATTAGATGGCACACACTTCAATTTGTGTGGCTTCTATTTATTATCTAAGGAAGTTACTTGTTAAACATAACCAATGTATTGTTATTACATCACTAACATAAAAAAAATGAATGCCTCTGTGTACAAATGGTATTCTAACATCATTGTATATCTAATAAACATAGGACTTTGCACTTGAAACTTGGTGGGACAATGGGGTACTGTATAAGTATGCCCTCTATCAATTTGCTTGTTAATGACTTAGGATAAGTATTTTTTTTTGATTCGTAAGAAGAGTTTTATTGATTCAGGAATCAGCCATAAACCCAACTTCCATTCTTAAAGCACCTGGCAGCATCCCAATACAGGGCCAGGGAAAACTATTCATAGTTACTATGTCTCAGACTTAGAATAAGTATTTTTAACCATTTTATGTAATGCCATTTTTCAGCTCATGATTCTAATCCATTTTAGATCAAACGAAGTCCAAGAGGAAATTGTAATCCTAGTGACAAGGATTTTATGCCATTTTTGGGGTTAGCATATCCTCATATCTTCCTAATGACATATCAAAAGCACAAATAACCATGTCAGTGCAAAATCCTGCCTAACAAAGTTGCCGTGAGATACTAGAAATCAATAGGAACGTTAAGGCAGGACAATAGCATAATTAATTTATAATATATATGCTACATGCACACAGAGTCGCTCATAGTGTACATTATTTGATCATTTTTCATTTTTCAGAATGGGTTTTCTTGAGGGAAGATGCCTTTGAAGTGTTGAAGTTCAATTTGATTCTGTATGCCGATTTGGACTATTCATCAAATAACTCCGTAAAGGTGAATTATAACCAATTAAAAGGGTGGGCTTGATCTGAACATTTTTTCAAAGAAGCATGGTACTATTTTGAGCTAGAGATGAAAAGATTTTCTTTCAACTAAAGAAAATTTCAGGAGGCAGGGTTAAAACGAAGTGGTCTGGAGCATAGAATCTGTATGGACCTTGATTTGAATAAAAGCTTGCTATCCAAATTTGAAGCTTTTTTATTATTTACAGAAGTTTGTGGCTACTTACAAAGACATACCATCAAATATAGGATCTATTTTTTAGTACAGTCTTGTGGCACGGCATTGTCAAGCACAGTAAAATTTGAAGGAAAGACAGTATTCAACCACCAAAAATGGAAGCAAGAAAAGACCAGGATAATATAGTAAGATTTGGAATAATCCTTTGAGCTCAAAAAATTTAATGGAGTACAACAATCATTCTTAATTTAATTATTGAAGAAAGAAAAGGCTAAATTTCTTGAGGATCTGATTTATGTAAAAATATAGGAAAGGAAACTTGAAACAACATTGAGCGAAGGGTAGCAGAGGGTAGCAAACGATTTGTTAAACAATGGTAAGTAATAAGACAATCAAGCAGTAATCCATGAAATGAATCACAAAACAAGATAAATAGGAATAACAAAAAAGTGTCAAATCGACAATAGTGTCGTAGTTGAGCAAAGAGAAAGTACAAGAAGAATCACTCTGGGAAAATCTCTTCAAAGTTCAAACATTTTATTAAGAATCCGCTAAAGGATTTATCTTACCGAATTCCAGAATGGGTTTTAGGGATGGGAAGTAGTTCTTAATCTCTCTTTGCGTGGAGAATAATCTTAGTAATAGTTCTTCAAGGTAACATCTTCTGAGCCAGGTACATTTTAGACGCCCATAAATATTTACTTCAGTAAATTTGGGATTTGGATTAGTAGATTTAGGATCAAGTAAATTTGGGATTTGATTTATTAAATTTAGGATTAAGTAAATTTTTAGTTAATTAATAATTACTACCATATCCTTATCCAATTAGTAATTGGTTGGATGTCTCCTTAAGCCATCCTCTTTTAACTCCCCTTAAGCTATCCCCTCAACTATCACACATGTTATAGTAAAATACTTCATTTTATTTTTTCAAAAGATAAGTATTCCTTTTTTGGCTTTATGCTCCTATGTTCATTATATTTTTTATCATTTTTATTTCAGGGCTTGTATAGCTAGTTGGTATAATGGTCGCTACTTCTACATTCAACTCCTCATAACATATTGGATTCTTCTATGTTAGGCATCAGTTGAATGTAAGAAATTTCTATTGTAATTTTCTAACTTGATTTATTGGAATTTTCTCACCTGGTTCATAGTTAAGACTTGTGTATTTATAGTTAATTTATTTACTTTCTCATTATATGCATTTTTTTTAGATAAATATTTCATATTTTGGCTCTATGTTCCCATGCTCATTATATTTTTTTATCGTTTTTATTTCAGATCTCCTACAACTAGTTGGAATGATTGTCACTAGTTGGACATTCAATGTGTGACAACATTGTGGATTTTGCTATGCTAAACATCACTTGACTTACAATTAGGACTCATGTATTTATAGTTAATTTATTTACTTGTTAATTATACACATTTTTGTAGATAAATATTTCATGTTTTATCTTTATTCTCCCATTTTCATTATATGTTTTTCTTATTTTTATTTCAGGTCTCCAACTAGATGACATGATTGTCACTACTTGTACATTCTACATGTAATTACATCATGTGAATGCAAAGAAATTCTATTATACAATTTACTATAAACTATTAGTCCAAATCTTAGAATTAGGACTCATGTAACTATGATTTTGACTTGGAATTAGGACTCATATAATTGTAATTTTCTTACTTCTAGAAACTTTGAGGATTGGGTATGCTATTTAATTATACAACTATTCATTTACCTATCTACTACATATTGTTTAGATTGAATATCTAGTAATGTTAAAATGCATAGTCTATACTTTTATTATTTGAAATGGTTTTTTTTTTTTTTAAAGTTTGAAATCATCAATTTTGATTTACAGTAAACTAATATAAACTAGGGGTCTAGAACTTAGAATTAGAATTAAGGTTTGCAATAACGACTCAAGTAATTGTAAATTTGACTTATAATTAGAATTAGAACTTGCAATTAGGATTTTGAATGTTTAATTGTAACTTTAACTTAGAATTAAATTTAGGATTTGCAATTGTGATTTCAACTTAGAATTAGAATTAGGACACGTGTTATTATAATTTTGACTCGAATTACAACTTGCAATTAGGACATAGATACTTGTAATTTTGAGTTAGAATTAAAATTACAACTTGTAATTAACAATCATGTTTAATTGTAATTTGACTATATATTTTTTGACTTAGAATTAAGACTCATGCAATTGTGATTTGCAAATTGAATATCTAGCAATTCTAAAAGGAATAGTTTAATATTTTGAAATTACTTGATTTTTTTCAATTATCTAAACATCATTTAAAGCAAATAAATGTGTGATTTTAAGTAAATAGTCAATGAAATAAATCCTATAAAACAAATACATAGACATATAAATACTAAAATAGTCCATGAATAAAAAAATATTGAAATGGTATAGAAAATAAATGTAATCATTATACTCGAACTAAAAATTTGGCATTGACTGAAGTGGGGACGAACTATTCAGAAAGAAGGTGAGTTGGTTTTAAACCCTAGTTGTAATTGCAATGACTATGTAGTGTCACACGCCTATTGGGTGAGGACTTAGATGCCTTATCCCTCTACCGGGTGCTAAATAGTCCCCAAGGGAAGTGTGCGGCATGGGCGAGGAGCTCTCCCATACTTCTTTTTTTATTTTTTACCCTATTTAAAATATGCTAAGGAGTGTGTTGTTGCATGGTGACATCTAGGGGTCCAAGGGACCCCATACTTTGTCTTTCAAGGACACCCTTTTTGTGGATGAGCATTCCTCATCCAATCATGCAAATTCCATCCATTTTTTATTGCATGCAATGAATAGGTGCAAATTGGACTAGAAATTTCATTTGAAACCCAATATATTCTTGGAAAAAGGCAAGGATCAACCTATATTGGTTATTAACCCATAAGCGGTTGTGAACGATATTTTATACATGTCTGATCATGCATTAATTTGCAAACTTATGGGTATTCAAATATATTTTCCTTTTTTGGAGACTTGGGCTAGAAAGAATTGGAATCTAGAAGGAGACATGGATATCACCCTAGTTGCAAATGAGTATTTCTTCATGGTATTTTCAAGATTAGCATATCGCAACATGATTTTTGGAGGAGGTTCTTATTTCCACAATCAAGTTGGTTTTTTTATTAGACCTTGACATGTTGGGTTTGATCCAATGGATGAGTGTACAAAGATACTTGTTTGGATTTGCCTTTTGTGGCTACCAATGGATTTTTGGAGACAAGATATCTTGCAATCGATTGTAGTAATTATTGGGAGGTATTTGGGTCCTTCTTGCCACATGCTCAACAAGAAGGTGGCAAATTTTGTTTGTCTTTGTGTTGAACTCAATTTAAATAACCCTCTTCCTAAATCCATAGAGATTACGCTTGGTAGCATGAATTATATTCAACAAATTGATTATGAAACTTTCCAAAAATGGGTTCCAAAGATCATCAACCCTCTTTGATAATGTAGGAAATTAATCTAAAGGTGAAGGAATGGACCTAATCAAAGATGAAGTGCCAAAATTTAATGGATTTACTCTTATGAAACCTCTTTCTAAGGGGAAACCTACAAATCATCAGTATAAGGATATTTCTAAAGGTATTCATAGTAATCGTTTTGATGTTCTTGAAAATTTTCAGGATGCAGATGTTGAACACACAAAAATACATAGGGGGTGAATTAGTATACTTCAAATTTTAATCGCAATTAATAATTGTTGAAGCAAGTTAAGCATTCAACTACTTAATCAAAACATGAAAGAAGATAAGCATCCACACAAGAACATAGATGGCACCAGATTTACGTGGAAAACCCCATGGGAAAAACCATGGTGAGAAATGTTGCTAGGAGCTACTGTCCTAATCTAGCCTCACAAGTAAATAGCAATTACAATTTTTTTTTAGGGCTACAACCCAAGGAAGCTTCTACTCCTTGTTTATACAACTTTGTTTTAGGGGTTGAAACCCACGGAAGCTACTACTCCTTAATTGAAAAAGGAACAACTAAAATATGATTGATTTTATGGCTTCAACCACTAATAGTCATCAATTCTGCACATTAAGTCTGTAGCAGATCTTGTCACTCTCTACTCATGTACTTATACATCTTCGCACACTTTCATGATACTCTTCACATCTTTGATCTTCAATATATATCATTTGCACACTTGCAAAATACAAATTTAGTCAACCATAAACAAGCAAATATTAAACTTGTAACATGTCGGCTAACATATCCACTGGTGGTATACAAAAGTGATAAAACATTAATTACATTTCTCCCAGATGAGTCAGCATGACTCATACAACATCTGTAAACAATCCTTGAACTCCACTCAATCTTGAAATAGTGGCCCACATTAGAAACATATCTAAGTCGGCCTCAACATAACTTTACAAAATGACTTGAAACATTCATGTGGTACTGGAAACAAGGAAATTCTACATGCACTTCAATCCTTAGACACTATGAGACATGTAGAGTGTCCACACAAACCCATACAAGTGATCTTTACAATCTTTTGTTGGTGCAAGTAATCAAACATATGTTTTATTGAAGATTAGGCATCCAAAACCAACTATAACATTTTGTCACTTGAAAACTGAACTTGCGGAGCACCAAATCACTTGAGGCTTCAATGCAACATGCATTGGACATCACTAAGTATGTCCTCAAATCTGCTTGGCTAAAACTTCACATTTGGAGGAATGCAGAGCATTCCAACATGCCTTCATAACTACTTTGTATTGCCATAGCATAGATCAGAACTCTATCACTTGTAACTTTCACTACAAAAGGTATAATGAAAAGAAACCTTGGATATAACACCTTCATATCTTCATCAAATTATCTTCTGAGCCGCAAGAATAAATATTTCTCTGTGAAAGGATGCAGACCAAAATACTAACTCTTTTTTAGAGTATACATTGTTAGTACCTTAGGCAAACTTTGGCAACTTCTCACTGAGTGCGGTACACCAAACATATAAGATATCATTCTAGGCATACTGAAAATACATCCAAACATGTGTACCCACCTTCACATTATACTAAGACATCAAATTGATTACTAATCTTCCATACACTGCAATGCTGACTTGCACCATTTGCATACTAACAATTTTTGGAGCATATGCAATCTTAAGCACACTTTTGACATCAATGACAACCAAACTTATCAAGCTACAACAATCTCCCCCTTTTTCATTGATGGAAAAACCAACTGATTTGCACAAACACTCCCCCTTAAATGCACATTTCTCTCCCCCTTTGACATCAAGGGCGAAGGATGACAAAACTTTCTTTGTACATGCAAAATTCATAAGCCCCCCCTTAATCTACACAACTTTTACTCCCTCTAGGATGAAGTCCAGTTTCTTCATCAACAAAAATATCCTTATATTTACTCCACATATATACTTAGCAACAAAAAAAGATATCTTACATCAAAAATCAAACACAACTCACTTGGATGGCAGAATGTTCTTGTAAATAGACTTGAGATGGATTAACCTGCTATCCCATTGCTTCTTTGTTGCGGTTAGGGTTTGAACTTTACATGTCATTAGCACATATGTATCTTCAACTTCTTCCAAAGAATATGGTGCCTTGTATTTTTGAACCACACCATTAGCCTCCACCAGAAGTCTAGTAAGGCTAACCTTAGGCTCACTACCTCTCTCAATTGCTTCACTTGACCTTTGAACTGCTCCATTTGATCTTACAATTGTTGTGTATGGGAGTGAAGAATCTCCACTTGTGCCCTTATTGCACCATCATTGTCTTGTATAGGATCATAAGTTGCAACCACATTAGTGATATGCATTTCAATTGCATTAATATGATCCTTTATGCTCTTTGTCGTTGCAGACCATTTGAGACAAAAAATATATACTTTTTTTTTCTTCCTCCAAGCATTTTTGAGTGTCTTTGATACAAGATTGTGCTTTGGTCAACACACTCACACTTCTTGGAGGCATCTTCCAATCTCTTTTCATTGATCTTTTATTCTATCTACTTCTCTAGATGAGATGAATAAGTCTCAAAAGACTCCATTAGTTGCTTCATCTGTTGTACAGGGGGTAGAGATGTATCTCTTTTAGCTTTCAACAATTTCTCTTCCAACACTTTCTTTTCTTCTTACAAAACATTAGCACTCTCCACCTGTTGTTGTAGAAACTCTTGCCTTGCTATGGAATGGAGTATTTCTCCAAGTTTCATCTTATGT
Organism: Sequoia sempervirens; assembly: GCA_007258455.2. Lineage (NCBI taxonomy): Eukaryota > Viridiplantae > Streptophyta > Pinopsida > Cupressales > Cupressaceae > Sequoia > Sequoia sempervirens. Next base: position 47,075 of record VDFB02358052.1, read on the forward strand.
AGGGGAGACATATCGGACAAATTGACTTGTCCATCAAAAGTAGGAACATGTAGTAGCTAAGGAGACACCACTGGCTGAATTTGCATCTCTTGCACCAAGAACTCCTTAATAAAGTCCAACGTAGAGGAATATGACTTTTTTGAGCTTTCTTCTTCAACACTCTGCTCCTTCTCCTTCTCTTTTTCCTTTTCTTTCTCCTTTTCCTTCTCCTTTTCTTTCTCCTTTTCCTTATCCTTTTCCTTCTACATTTATTTCTCCTTATGAAAGACATCCTACTCTTCTTGTTGACCAAAGACACCTTATTCTTCTTGCTGGCTAGAGACAAATTTCTCATTTGTATTCATCAGAGAGGGTATATTATGAGTATTTTACTCATCCAAAGGCTCATGTACATTCGTTTCAACATCAGTTTGCATTTCTTCAATGATCTTCTTTGTAAGTTCTTTTATCTCATTCTGAATCTTCTCTTTAATGTCATCATCCATGTTCATTAGAAGATCTATCCTTTGCTTTATGCGAAACTCTTTAGCTTGCTTCTAGATTATCTTCTCCTTTTTGGCTTGGGAGATAGAGGGACCAACCTTGTTTATTGCCTGCTATCTCAGTTCTTCATCTACCTTGATTGCATTATCTATTCTTTGTCTTAAAGCCTCAACTAGGCTTTTTGGAGCCTTTTCATTGATATCATTGAAAGATATGTTATGTTTGAGTATATATACAATGAGCACCTTTCCAGTGGTCTTTTGATCTTCCAGATGGAGCTCTATAGTTTCATTCAACAAACCATGGCTATCAATTCCATTCAAGATTGATTCAAACTCAAGGGGGTCATATGAAACTAGAGGAGTTTGCTCTGTTTTCTCCTCTTCTATCTTCTTCCCTTTCTTTTTCTACTTGGAGGTGCCTTCATAGTAACTTCTTCCTCCTCTTCTGATTCTTCTACATTTGTCTTCTTCCTCTTTTCCTTTTGCTTAGGCCTGGTATGCACAGATTTAGTGGCCTTCCATGGAGGAATTTTTGATGCATCTCTTCTCCTTGCACTAGTTGACTGTGTAGATCTGGAGGGTTGTGAAGTAGATGAAACGACAAAAGTAGATCTACCGGATGTCCTTGGAAACTTCTCAACAACATTTTCTTTAGGGTTTGAAGGGATGTTCACCAAAGTTTGGGTAGAGGATGGTGGTTTCATCTTTGAGTACTGTGACATGTCCCACTTCTTAAACAACTTTTCCATTCTCTTTTCATTGGTTTCAAATTAAGCAAATCATGAAGCACATTCATGATAAGAAGGTGTCAACAAGGGAGTTCTAGGTTGGTGATTTGGTTTTGCTATGGAATGCTAAATTTGAGGATAAGGGAAACCATGAAAAATTTGATCCCTTATGGATTGGAACTTATGGAGTAGTTGAGAAGTATGAGTTTCATGTATACCATCTCATGGATTTAGAGGGAGAATTGATCGAGTTGCTTGTGCATGGACAATATCCAAAGCATTACTTTTTGTAAATAAAGAAGCTTCAAATTTTTATCGATGAGTTAAATGATTTTTTTCCATATTTTGATTGTATCTTTAATTAGTCTTCATTCCATTTTTGGTCAAGATGGTGTTTTTCTAGTTGTATTAAAATTTTATGTTCTACTCGATGATTTAGGTCCTCATGATGCCTCTAGAAGATATCTATCTCCAACTAGAGCTATTGTTGGGACTCAATTTCATGTTGTCCTCTTTTCTTGATTCTCTTTCCCTTTTATGCCTTACCATGTATTCACCTAAGTTTATAGTTGATTTGAGATATATTTCATGGGTATTTTTTCCCATATTTCTTAGTACAGATGGGTAGAGCATGAAAAATTAGGCCTAGTTGGTTTTTGAAGTTTTACAAAATTTTCTAAGGGGTGAAAGTTATGATTTTGTGGGGTTTTCCCTTCCATCTAGTCCAAATGTAGTTCACACATTTTCTCGCAAGGTCTCGTCTAGTTTAGTTTTCATGCAAGTATCATTTTGGTTATTGGTCCCCACAAGAGGATGAAATAATCAAAAAATGGTTGTATCGGTTTGGCGGGAATTCCCTAGTCATCTGAACCTCCCTTTTCCTTGTAATTTTTTATTCAATTGAATATTTTCGCATCCTTAGTTTCACAAATTCTTGATGCCTAATTGAACTGCCATGCTCAATGTTTATCCTGTTCACTTGGATTTTTTTCACTTTGTGGAAAATTATGTCTATCCAGTTTTGCATGCATTTCCATGTGAATTGTCTCAATTATGGTTGTTGATGATTTTTGCACTTGCTAATAGTTTTTTGTAGATGCAATTGAGTTTGAAAATCAACTATGTAAATTTTTGTGGGAGGATGGAGTCCAATTTCCTGCATCTGCTCCTCATGATGTTATTTTCCTCATGTAGACTTTTTTGATTCATCTTAACTTACACTCTAAGTTTCTTTATCTGGTTCAGATGGATTTGTTTGCATGGTGCAGTTGGAGGCCAAACCTTCTTAAAGGGTAAGTGAATTGATTTAGGGCTAATTGATGTAGTTAGTTGCAGGTCTCTGATCCGCATGGATCAAATGGAACTTACTGACCAACATGAACCTGTTGAAGTTGATAAAACTAAGAGAAAGGTTTGTGGGTAAACTCAAGTGAACTAGATGTTTTTTGAAAGGTGGAGTTCACTTGCAAATAAATTTTCCTCAAGAATATCGATGGGTGTCAACTTTTTACTTGTGCCCAATGGAGGTCAATATTCCGCATGAATGATTTTACAGGGATATTGATAGCATATGGATATATCAACCAAGGATCCAAACTTGTCTCCTTTTTATTTTGGTACTATGGGAGTGAGGGGTCACAAAAATGGGTATCTCAAAATATGGTGATAGATGACTTTTTTAGAACGATTTTTTCTTGGCATTCTTAGTCTTCCATAATGGTCATGTGTTTTCCTCATGTTACATTTTGTTGATGGTGCATTTATCTCTAACATTCTAAATGGATTTGTGAAGGAAGTCAAGTATAAGCCAATGAATAACTCTACATAGTTCATCATCTTCCTACATAATAAGTTGTTTTTTATCTTTTGGGTACTTCTAGAGTACCATGGAACTATTATTGCTATTGTATGGTCACTCTACTACTGCATTTTGGATCTTATAGACCAACCCAAGAGGCTAAAAAAGACTTCTCTCAGATTGAGGTAATGTTTGGGTCTTTGGTTATGCATTTTCATGATATGAATCTCAACAATGTAGATGTGAATGAAAGATATTTTCTAAAGGGACGTATTTGTTGTGGTAGAAGATACAATGGCTATTGTAAAACTATTTTTAGCAAAAAAAATCAGATTCATAACATTATCAATTGTATTAGAAGTTTCAATTACAAGTTGCTTATTGACAGTGCATTTCTTGCTAGAGAACCTAGGTACTATTTATCATGTAGAGGGAGATTGTTGTGGAAGTGATTCATGGTGGATAAATTCAAGAACATTATTAAACCACTTGATTTAGTAGAAGATGCAATAAGATTCTTTTCTACTAACATTTTGAAGATTTTATTGAGTGATCAATGTATGCTAGCTAGAGGACTCAAGGAGTTCATAAATTACCATCAGAAGGGCTTGTGGTTTGCAATATCAATATTTAGATTTTCGTGGGGTTTGGTGTGTTATTATGTGATTTGATTCTCTAACCTTCTTATGTGCCAATACTGCTCCAAAATAGTGTTATGCCTTGCATAACCACCCCACTTTGGTCTGGATCAAAATGGGTCCCCCTTTTTTCTTTTGGTTTCTTTGCCTCTGTTTACTTGCTTTCCTCTTTGGAATTCTTGTGTTTTTTCCTTCTGATTTTGACTTTTGATCTATTTGATTTAATCTTGGTTCTGTATCAACCTAAATTGGTTTTCCTTCTTGTCAAGGATTCACTAAAATAATTGTAAGCAATGGTGATTTTATTATAATATGTCTTATTTGATGTTGAGGACTAATGCAGACCTTCCTTTTTGCAGGGTTAAATCATACACTTGATGATATTTCTTAGCTGGGGCTCGGTTGGAAGGCATTCCTCAATCTAGTTGGTCTTAAAAATCAGCTAAGGAAAAAATCGGCAAGACCCCAGAGATGTCACAGCGAGCGAAATTCATGTGCAGTCAACTATTGGCATGACATCAATCAAAGTCACAACAATTAGGAGTTTTCTATCGGCAGGAAAAGATTTCACTTCGGCAGGAGTCACCTTCTTCGCCAAAAGGTCTTGGTGAAGGTTTTAAGTCTCGCTGATAGTCAGCAAAGCAAAGCACTTCGGCAGGAGATTTCCTTCGGGAAGAAGTTTCGGTGACTTCTCTGTGTCTCGCCGATTGCTGCCAAAGGGATTCATGTATCAACATAGGGCTTTCTCCCTGCCAAGAGGTCCCGACGACTTCTTTATGTCTCACCGACCCCGATAAAAGTGATACCTTTTGGCGGGAGACTTTCCTTCAAAAAGAGGTCTCGACGAGTACATTTGGTCACACTGACAAGGCACAAGGAGGGGGCATCTATCAGTATGACCACAAGGAGGTCTGGGCGATACAAAGGTGATTTCGCCAAGAGTCTTACTGACACGGAAGGGTCCCACCAAAGGGCTAAGGTCAACGAAGGGTAACACCTTCGGCATAATGTCTGGCCAAAGGGGTGAGGTTACAGCGACACATGTGAAATGAAAGAATACATGTCGGTATGACTATAGAAGGGTCTTCCCGAAAGGAAAGGATCGCTAAAGGATGATGACTTCGGCGAAGTGTCTTCCCGAATAGGGAAGTCACGCTGAAAGACTCTAACTTGGGGTGACTTGAAGGGAATGCAACGGGTTCGGTAGGATGTCCTGTCGACCCAAGAAGGTCTCACCGAAACAAAAGAGCTCGAGAGAACAAATGGATGTCGCCATAGCTCTCACTGATTGAAGGAAGTCTTATTGAAATAAAAAGGCATCAGAGTAGTTGTTGGATCTCGCTAAGAGGTCTCAGCGACCCCCAAGTGTCTTGCCGATGGAATCAAACAACTCGGCCGAGGAAGAAGACCTCGATATAAGGTCTCGACAAAGAAGAAAGGTCTCGCTGATATGAAGGAATATCGGCATAATCTCTTGCCGATTCAATAGGGTTTGACCAAAATGAAACAAGGCTCACCCATGGAGTTCGGCGTTGTCGTAACTCTCGCCGATGCAGAATGAGCTCGACGATAGAAAAACAAAAGCTTGGCATGACGTCCTGCCAACTCGATGGGATCTTCATGATGCAAAGTGGGCTCGGCAAGAATGAAAAGGAGTTTGCTGAAACTCTTGCCGACATGAAATAACATGCATCAGCAAAAGGGGATTCCATCGCAAGAGGGTCTTGGCGAGATCTTTGTGTCTCATCGATAGGACGTGGCTCCGGGGAGAATGAACGCGTTCGCTGAAAGGAAAAGGAGCTCACCGAAGTGTCTTACTGACTGTCTTGTGTCATGCCGATAACTACATAGTGGTAATATCGCATCGGGGAGACACCGATGGTGTCTCACCGACATGCGATACCATTCAGACCACTTTTGACCACCAAGCAATCCTGCATGGCATGTGATCGTCCAATTAGAGAGAGCTAAGATGAGCCTTTGACTGATTGACCGCTCCTATGAAGGAAAGACTAATAGAGTGTGACTGGGTGGATTTCTTCTAGGAACAAGTGGTGATTGATTGGCTCAGACGGTGTTTCAGATTGGCAAGGAGGTCCGACAGTGCTTTCAATAGGTAGTTAACGCACAAAAAGCCCAGAGCGAGCATAAGGCCACTTTAATGAAGAAATCCATGACTCAGAAGGACAGCTGTGGCGACCACTGGTGACAGAGGTAGTTGGTATTAATGGTGGGATATCCTGGTGCATTCAAGGTGACCCTGAGAAGGAGTTTAAGGATGGACACGAAGGCTTGAAGTAAATACTGTAGGAACAAAAGATCTACAGATCTTTTCCAAAAACCCTTCATCACCATGGACAACAATGATTCACATTAAATGCACAACCGACTTTCCTCAAAAGATCAGAGGGCCGACCTTCATGTAGTGAAGCAGATATTTTGTAAAACCCTAGTACAGGGGGACAACACATTCAAGTTGATTACATCTTGTATATAAGGTATTCTTTCCTCTTTGTAAAGGTTAGAGTTTTTACGGTTAGAACTTTTAGGATTAGAACTTCTAGATTAAAAGAACTTTTAGATCAATAGCTTTCATAATTAGAATGGTTAGGAGTTAGTGATTTAACTGAAGGAGATTGAGTTGCATCTTGATTCTCAGTAATGAGAGCTTCTTTGTCTTCTTGGTTAGCAGTTAGATTTCAATATAGATTGTAATGTATTTTCTAAGTTCTCTTAGTGTAGTTGGAAACAATCTGAAGCCACTGATTCTCTGTACACTAGTGATTGTGCCAGCTTTGTAAATATTGTTTATCTGTTTTAATAACAGTAGAAACAATAAGAGTTTAATCTACTTCTTATTGTGTTCCTGAATGATGTCTGTCTTAATTTGATCGTTCGATTTGTGAAGTCTTCAAGGAATGAAATATTGTTTTATGTTTTATTTAAATAGTAATTAAAATCTGTTATGCGAATTAGCACTGTGAATGAAAGAGGCTGTGTGTCAATCACAAGCTCATCTTGTTCTACAGTTTTGGTTTACAAATTCCTTGAAGTTAACAAGTCTGGTTAAGATTGGATGAATTGTTGTTCTTTTCTGTTTCAAAACCCTGATCTATCTTTTGTTGTTTCTTTAAAACCCCAATTAAAGTAGGTTTCATTTCATGCTTGATCTTAAAACAATCCAGAAGCTTAACACCAGCAGGCCCCTTGAATATTACTATTGCATTGACCACTGAGTAACATCAGTACAGTTGAGACCCAACTACCAAGACCTTGGGAGCTAAGGCATCCACGTGTTGCCTTTCTCTTTCAGGAGAAGCAGAGTAGCAATATTCTATTTGCATTGTTGTGGTGCCAAAATCGCCATCAACAAATAGATCCTAAAGTTGTAACAAGCAAGCTTCTAGCAACAACAAAGTTTGAAGCAATTTGTGATGTTTCTTGTAGGGAGTACCTCAACTTCAAGATTTATACCTTTGATAAAGATTGCATGAGTTTTTAGTCTATCATTCTTGATGACAATGTACATATTTAGCCTTAGACAGGAGTTGAAAGGAAGAGGATTTTGATTGAAAAATATGCAAGGAGTATTGTAGAACCTTGGGTAATATGGAGCAAGAGATTGCACATTTATTTCCCTTTCGTCAAGATTATAGAGCATGAGTGTATTTCTCAAAAAAAAAAGGATGCTTGAAAGAAAGACACAACATCAAATAGGTATAGGATCATCTTCTGTTAGGCAGTTTGAAATGAATGGATATTTTGGGTATCAAGAATTTGAATCACCATGGTTCTAATTGCTTGAGGACAAGCAATTTTTGGAAGGGAGGACTTGTCATGTCCCTTTTTTTGAATTTTATAAAAATAGCAAATTACTATTTTTAGTAAGTCGGTTATCCAAAAATAGTAAGTCGAGACTTATGAATAAATTGAAAATTTTTATATTTCAAATTGATTGGGACAAACCTGATTTAATGATAAATGTTAAATATTTTTGCAAGGTTGTTAATTTCCCCAAAGTTGGTGTGGGTTTTGGGAAGAGCATATTTGACTTTTAAGGCATCTTGTGGTGGAAAACAGGTTTGGACAAGTGGAAAATTTTGGAAGAGAATATTACGAGGTGACAAAAAAATGGAAAAAAGGAGACAAAAATATTTGCATGTAAGATTATTCTCTTCCCTTGGTTGTGAATTTGGGGCTCCTAACTTGGAAATTGAATATTTTCTAATAAAACATGAATTGGGATTCATTCTTGCATCATTCACTTTGTTATTTTTTGAAAAGTTGTTGCTTTCTCTTCAGGGCTAATAAACCTACGAAGACAATTCTTCAAGGATGATAAACCATGGAGGAAAAGGCTCAAGGGAAGTGGTTCCAAGGGTCTATTGGTGCAATTTCACCTAGATATTTCCATTGTGTTGAAGGCTTCCTATTTGTAGTGTTTTCCAAGCAGATTATAGGGGTTTTTTAGGAGTTTTAGGGTGAATAGTTTCATATTTGCTTTCCATTTGTTGTTTATGGTATTAATAGAATTTTTTGTTGTATGTTTCTATTGTTAATAATTTTTTACATGTTATTTCATGCATATTTTAGTTTTGGTTTCTTTGGTGAAGTTTGGTTTCTAACAATGTAGTTCTACAATGCTTGCTGACACCTTGTTTGGGAGTATTTTGGGTTTTCTTGAAATTTAAGTTGCAGGAATTAATTTCCAGTCCTAAGGCTGTGGTTCTACTGCTTTTTTGCTGTGTAAAATCATTGTTTTATCAATAAATAAGTTTTCTTAAATTTTGATGAATTTATCCTAAAGTTTGTGAGCTCACAGTACATTCCAGGCTTCATTTTTGCTCACTGTTTGGGGTTTATTTGTAGCAAAATTTTTTGGTTGATTATATCAACTTTGAGGCTATGGGTTTGGTGCAAATAATATTTCTTCTTCCATTTACTTTCACCTTAAGTTTGGTGAGTTATTCCTAAAGTTTGGATGAAATTTGTGCAATCGGGTGCTTGATCTGTGAGGTTTATTTTTGAAAATTCTAATGAATTTTAGTTTAATTTGGTTAAGTTAATTTCAGGGGGCTTGAATTAATTAAATTGATTTCTAAGAATGTCCTTTTCTACAATTTGATTAAATTATCAAATAAATTTAATTTGGGACATTACATTTAACTTGCGATGGTAGGCAACCTCTTTTATATATAGTACATTTTAAACTTCCAAGTCACCTATGCCATCAAGGTTCGTGAATGTTCCCAAATTCTTGTATAATTTATTGAAGAGGATGTCTATTGAATACAAAAGGAAAAGAAATCAATCTGCATTGCAATATTATTGTTTAGTCACCCTGTTGATCAAAGGGAGTCTCAAAATTTAATTCCCCAATGTATCTTGGGAAGAATTTTTAGCTTTCGACAATATTAATGATATTATTTGAGGTCCAGGGTGGAGGAAATAAACAAAGGAAAAGAGGTAAATGAGCCTTTTATGGCTGCAGAAGAGGAACATGTACCCTCTTCCTCACCCTTTACATCACCTGCCTACAATATTGATGAGAAAACATAGCCAGAGGTGAAAGAAACACAACCTGCAGATTCTAGGGAGCAACTCGTAGCACCTATGAAATTAGAAACTCCTCTCTTTACCAAAATACCTTCTAAGTTGAAGCAACATAAAAGAAAAATTACAACTTCTATCTCTATACCCAAAAAGAGGCAGAGAAGGTCAGTGCAGCCCAAAATGTGATCACATTGTCTCAAAAGACTAAGCCTCAAAAATAAAGAATTGTTGCAGTGGAGTTTGAAATAGACTCACAAAAGAAAATGTGCTCAATGATTGAGAACAATCTAAACATTAAAATACATGAATCTAAGCAGTAACTTAGACTTAGAATCTAAAACAATGTTTACAATGAGGAAAAAGCGTAGACCTCAAAATAGCCCAACTTTTTAAGAAGGGTTTATTCCACCTATTGAGGCTGATGAAGAAGGAAGTTTAGAAAAATAATATGAATTGTTTCTAAAAGAAAAATATGAGAGTAAGGAACTACAAGAATCCCTATAGAGGATAAAAGAATTGGAAGAGCAACATAAAGGATACCAATAGAGGGAGAATGGATTGGATGGTAGGATTCAGGAATTGGAGGAAAGACTACATGCTTTTTAGCAACAAGGGTCAAGTTTGGAGAAATTGGCACAATTAGCAAATTTTGAGATTAATAAGAGAAATCCAGAACCTGTGAACCAAAATGAAGCTCCAAGAATTCCTAGAACTCCTACTATGGTTACCCTCGGGATTGAGTTGTGGAAAAAAAGATAAGTTTTTTCTCAATTGCAAAAGAACTAGGACAAAGCAAAATTTGAATTGATATTAACACACATTAGAGAAATTGAAAGGGAGGATGCATAGATTATGAAATTAAAAGTAAAGATGGAAGAGATGGTTGAAAAAATAGTCCAACTTCTGAGATGCAGGTCGCTTGATTTACACCCTATATTTACAAGAGAACATTTTAAGTTTTTAGTTTAGTTAGCTAATTAGAGACCTTTAAGTTTCCCTATCTTTACCTACATTGTTTTTAGAGGCATACCAACAGGCCACCTTGGATATGCAAGATCAATTGTGCAAATTTTACTTGCATAATCTGTCCATGTCTTATGAATCTACTTGGAATCCACTAATCTTTGTGAGAGATGTTCAAATCACGACAATAGTATCATTTATTAGGAATGAACATTAGATGGGACAACTACAAAGAGATTACAGTGAAAGAGAGAAGTCATTTCCCTTTATTACAGTAGAGGCAAAAGATCCTATAGGAATGATAGAGGAATGGATTGACCCAGTGGAGAGACGATGGGTGGAGAAAAATATTTTGGAATGCAAGAAGGACTATAACAGGTTTCAAGAACTAGCAGCAGGGACAGGGAGAGAAACACTTAACTTCTCTCATGATAGATGTAAATAATTAAAAATAGAGCTGAAAAAGATGGAGCCTCATTCAATCTTCAACTACTTGGCAACAACCAAAAGAGCTCACAAATATATCACAACCTCCCTTGAAAATTATATCACCTGATTTCCCTTAACTTTCCATCCTCTTGTTCTTTTGTTTCCTATTCCATATTGGACAGGAAGAAAAGAGGAGATAGGGGCAACACAGTGGGATAGATGAGAGAAAATAAAAAAGTAAAAAGGGTTCTACCTAAAGTAGAGACCCTAAGCTACTTGAAGAAAAGAAAAAAGACAAATTGGGGGATGATGAGCCCTAGAAATGCCCAATTTCCTTGCTTTAGTTTCATTCTTTTTATCTTATTTTTGCTAAGTTTCAAAGACATTTCCAAACCTTTCTATATACTTAAAGTATTTAAAAGCATTGAAGATGATATATTATATTAATGAATGAGTGTGTGATCTTTGAATGCTTATGAGATTTAGTATAATTTTTATGATTAATTATCGTTTCTCATATTGAAAATGCCTTAGGAATAAGACTGACCCCTATAGTGAATAACTTGTCAACCCACAACAAAAGGATGTCGATTCAACACAACTAGAGGAGGTGATCAACTACAACATGTGAATATTTATCAAAAATGATGTAGGTGATGGTTTGAGGATGTGAACATTAGTATTCATGTGTCATCTCATCCCTTCAATAAATCATGGGAGGAAGAAGAGGCTTGTTCTAACAAGGGATAACAACTTATAATAAAGTCCACCCTATTAGGCACACTTTCTAGTTATAACAGTCTTCTTAATTGGTGTAGATTACTTATCAAAATATTACACTCTTACTTCCACTTGTTATCTTTTTGTTAAGCTAAGACCTGGTTCTCTTCCTACATTTTTAGAAGAGTCGACAGTTGCTTGTAGTTTTTTTAAGTTTCAAAACAAGAGGACTCTCACAAACCCTCTATATATGGATGATCTTGTGAGGGACCAACCAGATAGATTTTTGCATGAAATAGTTGAATATAAGACTTGTTATATTCTATTATGAAGTTTTTATATGTTCAAATTTCAATAAAGAAGGATACTTCAATTTCATGAATTTTTGAGTTAGTATTTGAAGGGAGACATTGTGCATTGTAGCATCTTAAGCAAGGGCCACTTGAGGTACTACAAAATCCATGTTAGTTTAGATTATTAGTTAGATTGTGAATTGTAATTTTTGATTTACATTATGATGAATGTTATATTGTAATTTCTAAATTGTAGTCTCCAATTTACATTATATTGAATGTCGTTAATAAAAGAAATATGGGCAAAGATTTGAGGAGAGTTTATAGAAGCCATACATAATTTTCTACACATAATAATATGCTTCTATTCTTCCTTTTTTTGGTTCCATAAGATATTACAAATTTATAATATTCTCATTTCCTATTTTATAGGAAACCACCAATAACAACTCCCTAATATATTGAGTTGTTTTAACAAATCAACACATTTGTACCACTAATACAATAACCTATATAACAAACTAAAACAAACATAATTATTTTATGCATCCTATGATGCAATATTCCTAACACTCCCCCATATTGCATCATTCTCCAAATGGGGATAGTGAACCAACAATACTTGATGACCACGTTTAGTAGTTCATCATAAGGTGTGAGTAGGGACATACACATCTACTCATGACAAGCAATACTGGAACTGGCCTCACTATGCTTACTGTGCTTTCATCCAATGATAGGGACAAACAAATCTATCCATGAAACCAAAGATAGGGACTAACACATCTATACAAGGTCTTACATCAAGTTTAGATAGGGACAAACACATCTATCCAACGTCAAAGTCATGAACAAGGACACACACATCTGCTCACAACAATTATGATTGGGGACAAACACATCCAATCATAATCACCAAATTGTGTGACTGGGGACAAACACTTCCAATCACTTTGCTACCTCATGAATGGGGACAAACACATTCATTCACTAACAATCAAGAAATGTGATTGGGGACATACACATCCAACCACAACTTACATAGCTTGTGAACCAAGTCCTTGTTGTCATGTATGCAACCACCATTGTAGATCATTGCCACTTTGATCACAAATGATATGAGACAGTTGCTATTGCCACTTGGAAATCGATCTTGGCTTTAGTCATTTTGATACAAATGATTTCTTCACTCATGCAATTTCTTGGCTCCATCGCTAGTGACTAACGGGAGGTCGTTGAATGTCCTCCAACCTCCTATGCCTCCATCCTCCAGTAGATTTTCTACTTATCAAATTCAACTTTGAAGGTCAATGTTGGAAATCCCCCTCTTAATATGGATGTCGCGTACAAATAATAATGCATCCAGTTATAATTGAAGCAATTTTATCTTTTATAATCTTTGACATTTTGACACAACATTTAATGACTCATGAAATGAACTCTATTCTAAAAGAATTATACACTTTGGATTTGAAAACATACTATATTTTAAATGGACTTTTAGACTATGACATAAATAACAAATTTCCATTATAAAACTTCCCTTCATTAAAAGCTATCATTAAATGTAGACTCTAAAAACTACTCCAAATGATCGACTCGACTCAAAGATTTAATTTCTAATATATTTACAAGCTAATTAAATTGATAGCTTGACACCTATGCATTGAAGATGGACTAATGACAAATCCTATAGAAATATTGAAGGAGACATACAAGAATCCACTAGTCTAAAAAGATAATTCATGGCCTAGATGTTTGTGGCTTATCAAACCAACTCACCACACTTTTGCAATGAAAAAAAGAGGATATGTGATCGTGGAATCTCTAGAATGTTGTCTCCCACTATCATTGGGTTTTCAATAACTTGTACCAAACTTTCATAAGAATTTTAATCACACCAAATCTGCTTTGGTTGCTCGAATTGGTGTATGCTCTTTCTCTAGAGCTCACTCAATGAAAACATAGTGAATAGCTCAAAATTATCCTTTAGATTTCCTTTTTATATCAAAATAGGCTCAATAATAAGCTCAAAGGATCCCTTTAACATGTTGAGAAGAGGCAATTGATGATTAGATCAACTTGATTAAACTTTATTTTATGTCAATGAGATACTAATTAAATGTAAAGCATGCCATACAACCAAATATCAAGATCTTACTTTGAGTTTCTATGTGCATGGTAGTGATCCAGGTGGATCTTCAGGACCTGAAATTGAAGTGTTCTAGTTTCTATTGGAAGCAATGCCATCGCGTAGAGCACAAAATTCTGAATCCAGCGCAACTTGAACGGGCGAAAAAGAAGTCTGTTTACTCAAGTTACGCACAGTCAAAGTTGGGTCAACCCTTGGACCAGGGGGCCGTCAGGAGGCGACAAGTTGATGGACTCAGAATCGGCCGAAAGCGGTGTCAGTTCAGAGGGCTCGTTGACACGATCACAACAAAGTTCGTTTCGTCAAATTTTGAGTCCGTATGTCCGAGATATCACCGGTCAAAGTTTGGTCAAAGGTCGGTCAACTTAGCGTTCAGGGATGAGAAAAAGGTGGAAAAATTAATTGTCACCAAATTGGTCAAAGTTGGTGTCATCGCGAAGGTCTCATCGTCACGATTCCAACGGCGTTCGTTTCGTCGAAAATGGAGCAAGTACGTGAGAGTTATAGCCAGTCAAAGTTGCAGTTGACCCAGGTACCATGATGTACGGTTGCTGACGTCAACATGACGTCATCCTACTGACCTGGAAAACTCGTCATCGTACGGATGATAACGTGGACCAATGGGGTCTTGACATGTGGCAATCCGTACAATCTGGGCATATGACGTGGCAACTGACTGGGTAGATGATGTCAGCACGGCTACCAGTTAATTCTTGACATGTGGCATGCGGATGACGTGGCAATACAGGTGGCTACTGAGTTAGCAAGTGACGTGGCATCCAGTGGCTGAGTCATCGGATGATGTGGCGTATACGCGGGCTGACGTGTATGCTGACTAAGATTCTTCGGCGAGCGGTCTTCCGACACGTGTCAATGAGCTGGCAACGCGGACAGTCGAAGCGAATGAAATGGTGCCATGTGGCACAGCCAGGATGCGCCACGTGGCCCATGGACTCCTCATACCGCGTGGATTGTTCAGTTTGTTTGTTTAAAAAGCTTCTTCAGGGATTTGAACCCTGAATTCCGCGCTCGCGAGTTGTGCGCTCAACCGTTCCACCAAGTGTGCGCATATACAACTAATAGCTGACCAGTTTTTTTTTGTTTCCTTTTCATTGAAATGAAATGAAATGAAATATTTTAATAACGTCCACGAGGCCACAGCAGCCTATGGGACCCAGGAACAGCACAAGACCACCACCGAAAAGAGAAGACCCTAAACAGCCTGAGATCTTCGCTCGAGATTAGCTCTACGACAGTGAATTTTGATGATGTAATTTGCAGATTTGACCAACCTTTCCTCCTCAAACAAGGTATTTAAGTTGTCCACTTGTAAGATGTCCCCATAAGTGACCCGAATATCTTTGTATGCTGAGCACTCCATAACAAAGTGCCACTCTGTCTCCACTAATCCCATGTCGCAAAAACGACATATTCTTTCTTCCCACTCTTCTTTAGGAACCATCCATCTGCCCGTCTCACATCTAAGACGATGTGAGCTAGTTCGGAGTTGAGCTATCAACATCTTTGCTCTCCATTTAATATTTGCTCCTATATATGCCTTTTCATCATGGTCCCCCTTAGGATTGAATTCTTTGATATAATAGTCTTTTTTTCGCCCTGATTGTTTTGTCCATAAAGCTTTTTTGAATTTTTGTTTCACATATTTTTTTATTTCTTCATTTGAACTTGGACAATCTTGCATATTCACACCCCACTTTTCCATCCATTTTTTGTTTTGTTTCATCCATGTATTCCTTCTTCTATCCAACTTTTCTTTTACGATTAGCTTAGGCCACCGATGGTCGTCCATGTTTTTGGAAGTTCGCTTTTAAAATGGCCGGCTAGGTTGAACTCCGAACCGGCGATTAAAATTAGTGCCCACCATTGAGCCACAATGCAGTTTAAAAACTATTTGGCATGGGTTGTATATGGCTTATTGTTAAGCCCGAATCCAAAACAAATAACCTATTAAAGGTTATTTTCAAACAAACATAAAATCAAACCCGAATAAAATCAAAACTTATGAACAACGTAAGCCCGGAAATAAACTAAAGGAAGGGCTCTGAATTATTTTAAAAGATTAAGTGGTTATTGTTTTGATTTATAGGAGATATGGGGATTTTTGATAAAGATTTATATGTAAATGGAGGAATAAGGGAGATTTTTGGAGATTTTATGGTTTTCACCATATTAGGTAAACTTCAAGTATAAAAGGGGGAAGGCTTGGAGTATTTTTCATCACTCATCCATCAATCGATCAATCATCCATTAGTTGATCATTCTTCTCTTGTTTCCCCTTTCTCTTGGTCTTTGAGAGGCTTTTTGTGAGAGAATTTCTTAGAGGAAATTAGGAGAATATTTTGCAATGTATTGATGTTCTAAGTCTTGTAGTAGTACCTATTAGACGAAGTTAGTTTCCTTACTCTTTGTTTGTCATCCCTAGCCTTGAGGGCTTTTGAGAGGGGTGTGAGTGAGAGAATTTTTGTATAACTTTGTGGAAGGCTACAAGATATTGTAAGCAGTGTTGCAAGAGGCTCGTGGAGATTGTACTGCATTTTAGAACATATCAATAGATTGGTCACTCGATTGAGCTCGACCCAGAGACGTAGTCCACTCGGACGAACTCTGTAATCAAATCGGTGTCTTCTTATCTCTCTCTTGATTCTATGTTTTGAATCTTCTCTGATTAATGTTCATGTTACTTCATTGTTGATGTCTTTACACCTTTGTTCGTAATCACTCGCAACAATTGTCATAGATCCCTTCCGCTATATGGATCAAGTAGAATAGGAAATACTCATATGCCCTAGACAACACTCATACAAGAGGGAGTGCCATGTGCAAGGAGAGCACAAACACCATGTTCAAACCAATATATGCAAAATCAACAAGAATACTTTCCGCAGACTAGTACTAGAGAACGTCTTTGCATCAAAAGGATAAGATTTTCTATGGCTCCTTCTATGATGGTGACAAGTGATGGTGATGGAATGTGAGAGGGAAAGTTTATTTGCACTTAAATTATCTGCAATGCAAAAGTTCTTTGAAACACTTCTCCAAATTTAATGTATCATATATCTAAAAAAATGTTGTCTAATCCACCAATATGGAATAGATAGACCATAGAGTAGGCCTGACAATATGAATTGAATCCTCAATGACACAACATTTGATTCTCCTCAAATTCACTCAAACACATTGCACACATAAGATATTTCTCAACCTCTCAATATACGGCTAAATATTCAGTAATTAAACTATTCTTTCTTGCATTATGCATTAATGAAAATAAAACTCACAAGAAGTTAACCGCAAGCTGAAACAAAATATAATGGAATGCACTAGAATAGAGCTGATCAAATTATCAATGACATTTGTTAATAGTTGCTTTACATTACAAATCACAACATGATGGTGATGATTGTAGAAATCTCAAAACTCTTTCTCTTCCTTAAATGTGATAGGCTGATGCGAACCCAGTGGCAACCTTGCCATCCATAGGAAAAAGATTCGTAGCATTCACCAAAAAATCATATGCTACTCTAATACCATATAAGAAATATGGGCAAAGATTTGAGGAGAGTTTATAGAAGTTATACATAAAAAATTTCTACACATAATAATACACTTCTATTCTTCCTTTTTTTGTTCCATAAGATATTACAAATTTATAAGATTCTCATAACCTATTTTATAAGAAACTACCAATAACAACTCCCTAATATATTGAGTTGTTTTAACAACTCAACACATTCGTACCACTAATATAATAACCTATATAACAAACTAAAACAAACATAATTATTTTATGCATCCTATGATACAATATTCCTAACAGGTAAGCAATTAGTTGAAATAAGTCACATTGCAACATATAAATTCATTAGTTACAGTTTGTGAAGGGATAATCACTTGTAGTAGTTACTAAGGTCACTTACATCAACTAGTATTTGCTTAACTTGTTTTCCATATAGGAGTTTTTTCAAGTTAAGAAGCCTTTAGATGAATTTACTTTTGGTCAATTGCTTGTACTAAATTGATTAAAAAAGTCTACACTAGTAGAATTTGGAAAATAAATGACTACATGACTAACACTTTTAGTCACAACAACTAAATATGACTAAATTCTACTCATTTTTTGCAACACAACTATAAATGACTAAATAAATGACTAATTTGATTGTCGAGTAAAAAACACAACTAAATAATTAGTCACACAAATAAAAATTAGACAATATGATATTAAAGTGCATAATTTAAAAAAATATTTTGAATTTGAGGGAGTAGGTTGTATTATAATATAATAATAATAATAATAATATATTATATTACAATACAATATATTTTATTATAATATGATATAATATAATATTATAATATAATATAATATTATAATATAATATTATAATATAATATAATATTATATTATAAATATTATAAATATTATAATAATTATAATATTATATTATTATATAATATTATATTATAATATATTTAATAATAGTTATTGTGCAAGATAAGTGCGACATTATGTATTCTAATTTATTTATTTTGGATTCCATTTCAAAATCTGATAGCGAGAAAAATAAACCCTAATTGCCTGACTCTTCTTGGCCATAAACACATTTTTTTAACCCTTGCTATGTGCACCACACGTGTGAGCCGAAACCAAAAGAGTGAATACCAGTGAGGAAGAGTTTGGAGGAGCCAAAATCAATAGCGGTGGGAAAGCAACAAAAAATGACAAGGAAAGCAACACAAAACAATGAAACACATAAGGTAAAGGATGCCATAATGTAAAAACCTAAATGTGCTCATTGTCGGATCTTGGCCGTAATTTCATTTTAAAAACATACTCTAAAACCCTCATTGAAACCTTATTTTCAGGCTACAACTCACCAAATTGGAGAAGTGAAAGGTGAATACCAACAAGGAAGAGTTTGGAGGAGCTGAATGGAGGACGAGTGAGTAGGAATCCAATGGAAAAGGAGTGCTCCACCAATAGAGAGGGAAGGAATGCTCCCCCCTCTATCCCCCCACTATAATAGTTGTTGGAGGCGAAAACCAATAGCGGCGAGGAAAGAAGCAAAAAACAACAAAAAATGTAAGGATGCCATAATGTAAAAACCTAAATATGCTCATTATTGGATCTTAGCTATTAGTTTATTTTAATAAACATACTCTAAAACCCTCTTCGAAACCTTATTTTTAGGTTGTAGCTCACCAAATTGGAGAGGTGAAAGGTGAATACTAGTGAGGAAGAGTTTGAATGTAGTTTTGTGTTACCTAGGGTTTATTGCATATTGTTTCAAGGGTTTATTGTTGTTGGGTTTCTGTTTCAAATGGTCTAATGTATATTGGTTGTTGACTGCACCTAGGGCATTCTGACCTAGCAATGTTTTAATACTATTTTCTGATGGTTTGTTGTGACAAGTATTTAAAATTGGTTGTATGCAGTTATGAAACTGTGTTTGATGTTTTTCCAATTATGATACCATTTGAAAACAATTGCAAATGTGGGTTGTGTGATCAACCACCATGAACATAATATAAGTTTGATGAACTTCGATCTAGGGTTTCTTGATCACTATGAAAAAGTGATGAGCATAGTGTTAAAGTGTTAAAAAGATGAAAGCTTTCTTGAGTTTCAAATCTAATTGAAATACTCAAGAAATGAAGTGCAAATGAAATGCTCTGATACAAATTCATTGTTTAACAGTTCATGGGCTAAGATGGATTTTTTTGAATAAGGAGAAATAAATTTTATAGTATTCATTGTGTTGTAGGTGCAAAAGTAAAGGCTCTTGAGTTTCAAATCCAAATGAAACTTTCAAGAAAAGAAATTCATTGATATAGAGTGATTATCTATTTTTATGCCTTATTGAATTCTTTGATTCTTCAATAAATGTTGTAGAACAGTTAGTGAGACAAGTTGCCAGTGAGGCACATCATTTATATGTTTTGACTTGCCAATGAGGTTGTAACCAGTGAGGTTTTGATTTTCCAGTGAGGTTGTAACCAGTGAAGTTTTGATTTTCCAGTGAGGCTTAATGAAGTAAATTTTCAGAGTGGTTTTTTCTCCCTGTATAGTGTTTTCCACTCATAAATATTATGTTGTGGTTCCTCTTTATTTGTGATCTGTTTGTGTCTGATCAATCATATTTGTTCAAGCATTTTAGTCTTCATTTCATGGTGTTTCTCTCAACATTTGAATATCTATGATACTTGAAGTTTATATGCACAAATTTGTGAGGATTAATTAAGTTAGATTTGATTTGTAACTTGAATAACTGTTTCACCCAAATAAATGACTAAACCATGACTAAATAAATAACTAACATGACTAAAATAAATGACTACCATGTCTAAATAAATGCTTACAATGACTAAATAAATTATTGTCATGATTAAAATAAATGATTATCATGATTAAAATAAATGATTACCATGACTAAATAAATGACTACAAGGACTAAATAAATTACTACCATGACTAAATAAATGATCTGGTGGATATTTTCAATGAAAAATTAAGTGTCTCCAAATCTCCATATTTCTACACCATCAGAAAGATCTCAGTGTCCTGATTCTAACGCAACTCAAACGGAGCAAAAAGAAGTCCGTTTGCACAGGTTATGGCCAGTCAAACTTCGAGTCAAACTGGGATCAAGGGGCGTCCAGGAAGTAGAAAAAATGATGTCATCAAAAGTTGACGAAGTTGGCGTCATCGCGAACAGCTTGTTGCAAGCTTTCCAACGCAACTCATTTCGTAGAAATTCGACATCGTATGCTCGAGATACAGCTGGCCAAAGCTTTCAGTTGACTTTTGAGGTGGGCCGTACAGATGCTGACATCAACATTCCGTACTGTACGGATAGTAAAGTGGACCAATTAGAATCCACCACATGGCATCCATGTCATCATTGTACGGAACCAATCAACCAATGACACGTGTCGTCCGTACACACGTCAACAGTACCGTCAGTGTCCTCGTCAGCATACACATTGGTGTATAGTCAGCAGAGTCGTCGGGCACGTCAGCACAGAGTTGTCCTCCACGTCATCCCCATTGGCCAATTAGATTTTTCCACGTGGCACCCACTAGTGTGACACGTGGCCTTGCTCTCTCCTACCGGCAGTCGCGGATTTTGTTTGGTTTGTTAAAAGAATTGCGGGGGGATTCAAACCCCCCACCTGTCTGTTCTAAACCTAGCAGCCTGGCCGTTCCGCTAAATCCGCGGCTCTATTTATGGAAGGTGACTAAGTTTGTTTTGTTGTTAGTTTGTTGAGTATTGTTTGAAAAACACCGACGGCTGGGAGTGGAACTCGGAACCGCCAGGCTCTCAAAAGGCTTAAACATCGTTAGGCCATTTGTGCAGTTTTGATAGATTGTTGGCATCGGTTATTTTTGTCTAAATACTAAACCCAATAGCCTTAATTTGAATTAACAAATCCTCCACTATTTAAACAATAATCTTTTAAAGTGTTAAATCAAATCCTTCCAACAACCCTAAGCCTGGGAATGAATAACTAAAAGGGCTTAGTTTAATTATTAGGGGATTTATATTCAAATAAGGGAGATTTTTAAATATTATTATGTAAAAATGGGGATTTGGAAAATATTGTAAATCAATTGGTTATTAAAAAATTTGAGCCATTTTTTTGTATTTAAAGGGGTGAAAGGGAGAGAGTTAGGCTAAGTGTGATTTGAAGTGTTTTTGGAGGAGAATTTTGGCAAGGTGTTTTGTCTAAGCGTTTTGGAAGGAATTTATGGTGAAGCGAGAGGAGGCTATTATGGAGATTTTATTCTTCATTCCTGCACTTTGAAAAGTGGCGTTGTGCTGATAGGGGTGATTTTGTAACTCATTGTACTTGATTTTGGAGATTAATCGGATCGGTCGTACTCTATTGGAGCCGACCTGGAGACGTAGTCACGTTTGTGGCAAACTCCGTAATCAAACTCTGTTTGCATCTCTCTTTCTTTCTCTCACTTTCTTTCATTCTATTGTTATCACCTTGTCATTTTAATTATTGTAATTATTTCCATGAGTTAATTTTGTTCTAATTAACTTGGATAATTCTTTGTAAAAGTTAAGCATTTCAATTCTGCAAATAGTCTAGATCCTATACAGATCAAGTGGTATCAGAGCTCAGTTGAGTATTATTGCAGTTGTTTTTTCTTGAATGCTAACGAGATCCAAGATTCAGAAAGGCAAAGGCAAGCTCGAAGACTTTGATCCTGAGATCGGGAAGCGAAGAACTTTTTCGAAGATGTCCTTGTCTGGAATGGAGGTTCCTGAAGAAATCAGTGAGTAGGAATTTCGAAGAGCATTCCTTGAGATGAAGGCTAAGGTGGACATTCTTTTTCAAGAAAGACAAGAATGGAAAGAACGTGAAGGAGGTTCGTCGAAGCAAGAAGATCGCAAAGACAAGAAAGGGAAACATGGAGATGGTGACAAGCAACCAGATCCACCCTCTTCTCCTTCTCCTCCCTCTTCTCCTTCTTCTCCATCTTCTCCTCATTCTACTCTCTTTTAACTTCTATGCCCAAAGATCAAGTTGGATGTAAAATTTGATTTACCAAAGTATTGTGGAGAACTTAATGCTGAAAAATTGGATGATTGGATTCAGCAAATTGAAGTCTATTGTAGAGTCCAAAACCTATTAGATGATGTTGATAGGATCCAATTAGCTACTCTTCATTAGGAGGCACAACTTTAACCCGTGGAGAGGTATTCAAGGCGTATTTCACAACATGGTAGAGTCAATTTAACTTAAGGCACTTATTAATGCCTTAAGAAGCAATCATCCTCCTTAGGACATATGCAACAGCTTAATGATGGATCGCAAATGCTTAGGCAAGGAAAGGTCAATCTATATTCAAGAGTAACTCGCATGAATTCTGTAGTGCTGGGCTATTGCTTTGAATGTTCCTTTGTACACCCAGGACACATTGTTGAAGTACATAGGTGGTCTGCATTCCTACCTTAGGCATTCTATTTTGGTTTTGAATCCTAACAACTTGGATGAAGTTTGTGTCCAAGCTACCCACTTAGAGTCAAGGGGTAAAGGATCTTTTATTGATAAGTTTGATAATGATCTAAAAAAATCTTCTAAGGTTGCAGAGACAGGGAAAGGAAAGAAGGTAACTACAGTTAAGAAGGATGAGAAACTTTCTTGCTCTCATTGTGACAAGAATGGTCATGATGAAGATCACTGTTGGAAGTTGCATCTTGAATTGAAGCTTAAGTGGGCTCAGAGATAGAATCAGAAACAAAAGGGTGAGGAGAAAGCCACAACTGTTGTTATGGATCTTGGTTCAGATTCAGATGATGAGACTAAGATAACAGTTATGGGTTTAAAAGGTAAAGCTCCTATTGCCAGTGTTTCTGTTGCTAGTTGTGCTTCTACTTCTACAGTTAATGATTTCTCTGAAGATAAGAAAAGGAATGAGCTGTTTCATTTAAAGGTTGTTGCTAAGAATAGTAAAATTGATGCACTCATAGATAGTGGTTCTCAAGTTAACTTAATTTATAAAAGTGTTGTAAGAAACTTGGGATTGAAAACTACATTGCATAAGAAACCTTATCCACCAGGCTGGATTTGTGAAAATGATAAGTTGCAAATAACAAGACAATGCACCTTAAGATTCACAATCACTAGTAAATTTGTGGATTAAAGGTACAGCCGGATGTGGTTCCACTGATATCTCAGGATAGTGCTGGTAGCTCTATTTATATGACAGAAAGCTATTTTCTACAAAGAAATCATTATCACTTGCTTAAAGATGGCATTCAAAAGATATTGTTATCTTCACAGACACTGATCATTCTCTTTACAAACACAGGCGCTTAAAGAGGGTAATTAATGCAAAGAGTTAATTCCCGTGTTCCGCCAAGCATGCGGATTCCACCCGAACTCAGTGCAGCTAATCAGGGTTTGTGATGCTGCGGTGATGCACTCCGTAGTACAAAGATCGTGAAATGATGATTGAAAGCACGATGACCTTGGGTACAAATGTTCCTGCTTTTGTGCTGATCGAGCATGTTAAGTTACACTTTATTCTTTCATTTCTGCAGATTATTGTTTAGCTTTGATGCTAGCCAATTTTGTTGGTTAGTGGTCGCTGGCATTCTGATGTAGATGCTTATGGAAGTGATAAAGTTATGTTTATGTTCAACAATGTTGTTGCGCTTCGCCGGTGCTTGTGAGCCAGGTATTCAAAATGCATGAGGATACAAAAGATAAGTGGGGAGGCCAAGTCCTCACTTAATGTCGAGTAAATGTCACTTTGAGGTCCAAAAGGTTCCTCGCTGGGGAGGCCCTCGATCCGTGGATATTTTCAAGAAAAATGAAGGTTCCAAATCATGATTTCTACACCATCAGAAATATCTCGACATCTTGATTCCAACGCAACTCGAACGGAGCAAAAAGGAGTCCGTTTGTTCAAGTTATGGCCTGTCAAACTTGGGGTCAAACTGGGATTAGGGGGCGTCCAGAAGCAGAAAAAATGATGTCGTCAAAAGTTGACGAAGTTGGCGTCATCGCGAAGAGCTCGTCACAAGATTTTGAACACAACTCGTTTCGTAGAAATCCGACATCCTATGCTTGAGATACAGCTGGTCAAAGCTTTTAGTTGACTTTTGAGGTGGGCCGTACAGATGCTGACGTCAGCATTTTGTACTGTACGAACAGTAAAGTGGACCAATTAGAATCCACCACATGGCATCCATGTCATCATTGGACGGAGCCAATCAACCAATGACACGTGTCGTCCGTACACACGTCAGCAGTATCGTCGTCCCTGTCAGCATACACGTCGGCGTACAGTCAGCAGAGTCGTCGGGCACGTCAACGCAAAGTTGTCATCCACATCATCCCCATTGGCCAATTAGATTTTTCCACATGGCACCCACCTGGTGTGACACGTGGCCTTGCTCTCTCCTACCGGCAGTCGCGGATTTTGTTTGGTTTGTTAAAAGAATTGCGGGGGGATTCGAACCCCCCACCTGTCTGTTCTAAACCTAGCGGCCTGGCCGTTCCGCTAAATCCGTGGCTCTATTTATGGAAGGTGACTAAGTTTTTTTTTTTGTTAGTTTGTTGATTTATGGAAGGTGACTAAGTTTTTTTTTTTGTTAGTTTGTTGAGTATTGTTTGAAAAACGCCGACGACTGGGAGTGGAACCCGGAACCGCCGGGCTCTCAAAAGGCTTAAGCACCGTTAGGCCATTTGCGCAGTTTTGATAGATTGTTGGCATCGGTTATTTTTGTCTAAATACTGAACCCGATAGCCTTAATTTGAATTAACAAATCCTCCACTATTTAAACAATAATCTTTTAAAGTGTTAAATAAAATCTTTCCAACAACCCTAAGACCGGGAATGAATAACTAAAAGGGCTTAGTTTAATTATTAGGGGATTTATATTCAAATAAGGGAGATTTTTAAAGATTATTATGTAAAAATGGGGATTTGGAAAATATTGTAAATCAATTGGTTAGTAACCAATTTGAGCCATTTTTTTGTATTTAAAGTGGTGAAAGGGAGAGAGTTAGGCTAAGTGTGATTTGAAGTGTTTTTGGAGGAGAATTTTGGCTAGGTGTTTTGTCTAAGCGTTTTGGAAGGAATTTCTGGTGAAGCGAGAGGAGGCTATTCTGGAGATTTTATTCTTCATTCCTGCACTTTGAAAAGTGGTGTTGTGCGGATAGGGGTGATTTTGTGACTCATTGTACTTGATTTTGGAGATTTATCGGATCAGTCGTACTCTATTGGAGCCGACCCAGAGATGTAGTCACGTTTGTGGTGAACTCCGTAATCAAACTCTGTTTGCATCTCTCTTTCTTTCTCTCACTTTCTTTCATTCTGTTGTTATCACCTTGTCATTTTAATTATTGTAATTATTTCCATGAGTTAATTTTGTTCTAATTAACTTGGATAAATCTTTGTAAAAGTTAAGCATTTCAATTCTGCAAATAGTCTAGATCCGATATAGATCAAGTGGTATCAAAGCTCAGTTGACTATTATTGCAGTTGTTTTTTCTTGAATGCTAACGAGATCCAAGATTCAGAAAGGAAAAGGCAAGCTCGAAGACTTTGATCCTGAGATCGGGAAGCGAAGAACTTTTTCGAAGATGTCCTTGTCTGGAATGGAGGTTCCTGAAGAAATCAGTGAGTAGGAATTTCGAAGAGCATTCCTTGAGATGAAGGCTAAGGTGGACATTCTTTTTCAAGAAAGACAAGAATGGAAAGAACGTGAAGGAGGTTCGTCGAAGCAAGAAGATCGCAAAGACAAGAAAGGGAAAAATGGAGATGGTGACAAGCAACCAGATCCACCCTCTTCTCCTTCTCCTCCCTCTTCTCCTTCTTCTCCATCTTCTCCTCATTCTACTTCTTTTAATCCTTTCAAGAGTAGGTATAAGCCTAAGATCAAGTTGGATGTAAAATTTGACTTGCCTAAGTATTGTGGTGAACTTAATGCTGAAAAATTGGATGATTGGATTCAGCAAGTAGAAGTCTACTGTAGAGTCCAAAACCTATTAGATGATGTTGATAGGATCCAATTAGCTACTCTTCGATTAGGAGGTACAACTTTAACCTGGTGGGAGAGTAAGACTAAGGCAGAAGTTTCACAACATGGTAGAGTCAATTTAACTTGGGCAGAATTTATTAATGCTCTTAAGAAGCAATTTTATCCCCTAGGACATATGCAACAGTTAATGATGGACTGGCAAATGTTTAGGCAAGGGAAAGGTCAATATGTTCAAGAGTACACCCATGAATTTAGGAAAAGGGCTATTGCTTTGAATGTTCCTTTGTATACCTAGGACACTTTGTTGAAGTACATAGGAGGTCTGCATTCCTACCTTAGGCATTCTATTTTGGTTTTGAATCCTAACAACTTGGATGAAGTTTGTGTCCAAGCTACCCACTTAGAGTCAAGGGGTAAAGGATCTTTTATTGATAAGTTTGATAATGATCTAAAAAAATCTTCTAAGGTTGCAGAGACAGGGAAAGGAAAGAAGGTAACTACAGTTAAGAAGGATGAGAAACTTTCTTGCTCTCATTGTGACAAGAATGGTCATGATGAAGATCATTGTTGGAAGTTGCATCCTGAATTGAAGCCTAAGTGGGCTCAGATACAGAATCAGAAATAGAAGGGTAAGGAGAAAGCCACGACTGTTGTTATGGATCTTGGTTCAGATTTAGATGATGAGATTGAGATAACAGCTATGGGTTTAAAAGGTAAAGCTCCTATTGCCAGTGTTTTTGTTGCTAGTTGTGCTTCTACTTCTATAGTTAATGATTTCTCTGAAGATAAGAAAAGGAATGAGTTGTTTCATTTAAGGGTTGTTGCTAAGAATAGTAAAATTGATGCACTCATAGATAGTGGTTCTCAAGTTAACTTAATTTCTGAAAGTGTTGTAAGAAACTTGGGATTGAAAACTACATTGCATAAGAAACCTTATGCACTAGGCTTGATTTGTGAAAATGATAAGTTGCAAGTAACAAGACAATGCACCTTAAGATTTGCAATCACTAGTAAATTTGTGGATGAAGTACAGTTTGATGTGGTTCCATTGGATATCTGTGGGATAGTGCTTGGTAGCTCTTATTTATATGACAGGAAAGCTATTTTCTATAGGGAAAAGAATCATTATCACTTGTTTAAAGATGGCATTCAGTATATTGTACATTCTCACAGGATTAAGACTGATCATTCTTTTGCAAACACATGGTAGTTAAAGAGGGTAATTAATGCAAGTAAAGAGTTAACTCTTATGTCTGTTACTATAGGTGGTTCTAAACTTGAACTTGGAGTAGCTAACCAGGGTCAGATGTTGCGGGATGCACCTGTAGTACAACATCAGGGAATGATGATTGAAAGCATTGATGGTTCCTTGGGTAAAAATGTTCCTATTGTAAAGGATTGATATGTTGTTGACTTATTCTCTTTCATTTCTGCATTATTGTTCAGCTTGATGCTAGTCAATTTTTGTTGGTTAGTGGCTATGACATTTGATGTAGATGCTTATGGAAGTGATAAAGTTATGTTTATGTTCAACAATGTTGTTGCAGTCTTCATTGTGCTTGTGAGCTAGGTATTCAAATGTACAGAGGATATAGGACAAGTGGGGAGGCCAAGTCCTCACTTAATGTCAGAATAAATGTCACTTTTGGAGGTCCAAAAGGTCTTCAGTGGGGAGGCCTGATCCGGTGGATATTTTTAGTGAAAAATGAAGTGTCTCCAAATCTCCAAATTTCTACACCATCAGAAAGATCTCAGCATCCTGATTCCAACGCAACTCAAACAAAGCAAAAATGAGTCCGTTTGCACAAGTTATGGCCAGTCAAACTTCGGGTCAAACTGGGATCAGGGGGCATCCATGAAGCGAAAAAAATGATGTCGTCAAAAGTTGATGAAGTTGGCATCATCGCGAAGAGCTCGTTGCAAGATTTCCAATGCAACTCGTTTCATAGAAATCCAACATCCTATGCTCGAGATACAGTTGGTCAAAGCTTTTAGTTGACTTTTGAGGTGGGCCGTACGGATGCTGACGTCAGCATTCCGTACTATACGGATAGTAAAGTGGACCAATCAGAATCTTCCACATGGCATCCATGTCATCATTGTACAAAACCAATCAACCAATGACATGTGTCGTTCGTACACACGTCAGCAGTACCATCAGCATCCCTGTCAGCATACACGTCGGCGTACAGTCAGCAGAGTCATCAGGCACGTCAGCGCAGAGTTGTCATCCACATCATCCCCATTGGCCAATTAGATTCCACCATGTGGCACCCACCTGGTGCGACATGTGGCCTTGCTCTCTCCTACTGGTGGTCACGGATTTTGTTTGGTTTGTTAAAAGAATTGTGGGGGGATTCAAACCCCCCACTTGTCTATTCTAAACCTAGCAGCCTGGTCGTTCCACTAAATCCGCGGTTCTATTTATGGCAGGCAACTAAGTTTGTTTTGTTGTTAGTTTGTTGAGTATTGTTTGAAAAACGCCAACGGCCGGGAGTGGAACCCGGAACCGCTAGGCTCTCAAAAGGCTTAAGCACCGTTAGGCCATTTGCGCAGTTTTGATAGATTGTTGGCATCGGTTATTTTTGTCTAAATACTGAACCCGATAGCCTTAATTTGAATTAACAAATCCTCCACTATTTAAACAATAATCTTTTAAAGTGTTAAATCAAATCTTTCCAACAACCCTAAGCCCGGAAATGAATAACTAAAAGGGCTTAGTTTAATTATTAGGGGATTTATATTCAAATAAGGGAGATTTTTAAAGATTATTATGTAAAAATGGGTATTTGGAAAATATTGTAAATCAATTGGTTAGTAACCAATTTGAGCCATTTTTTTGTATTTAAAGGGGTGACAGGGAGAGAGTTAGGCTAAGTGTGATTTGAAGTGTTTTTGGAGGAGAATTTTGGCTAGGTGTTTTGTCTAAGCGTTTTGGACAGAATTTATGGTGAAGCGAGAGGAGGCTATTATGGAGATTTTATTCTTCATTCCTGCACTTTGAAAAGTGGCGTTGTGCTGATAGGGGTGATTTTGTAACTCATTGTACTTGATTTTGGAGATTAATCGGATCATTCGTACTCTATTGGAGCCGACCCAGAGACGTAGTCACGTTTGTGGCGAACTCCGTAATCAAACTCTGTTTGCATCTCTCTTTCTTTCTCTCACTTTCTTTCATTCTGTTGTTATCACCTTGTCATTTTAATTATTGTAATTATTTCCATGAGTCAATTTTGTTCTAATTAACTTGGATAAATCTTTGTAAAAGTTAAGCATTTCAATTCTGCAAATAGTCTAGATCCTATACAGATCAATAAATGACTACCATGAATAAAAAAACTACCATGACTAAATATGTAATGCTCCACCACACAAACCCCAAAGGATAACTAAAAACTAACAAATAACAACATAATTTTTTTTTAAAGTAAAACTAACACAAGATGTACACTAATATACAACACTTGTAAAGCAATTATACATACACAATGTCTAGCTACGTCCTTTGGGGTACATAGGATTGCATTACATTACATCCTTCACACTTATGAATTTAATTATAAACATTTCCACAGATACAACACCACTAAAGATCATATATTATGAAACAATAAACATATAATAATACAAGGATCAATATACATTATATTCATTACATTTATAATATGAAGATACATTGTTCAAGGATTACACCAATACATTATTGCTTCCCAAGATGAACGACAATAGTACAATAACAACTGATACAAATGAATAGAAATCATCAAAATTGGTTGCAACTCTGGTACAACTTTGGAGTCACTGCAAATCGTACATCTCCACGCATCACGATCTTTGGCTGGGGACCTAATGGGGTGCATAGCACATTCCACCCAACCATGTGGACCCTAAGGCCCACCCCCCATACTAGGAGATGACAAGAAGAACTTGCAACATAAAATAATCAAGCAAACAATGGCTAACAAGACTCCACAACCAAAGCAATAATAAACACAAGGAACATCTGCTTCCAGAGGTACAAGAACAACAAGAGGGAAAACAATAAACATACAAGGTTGCTAAAGGGTGGAGTGTCATCACATAAGCTCAACATGGGTTACCCAATGCAGACCTTCATAGGTTATCGACCCCCTACCTGGTTAAACCCTAGTAGCCTCAACTGATCCCCAACCCCCATTCTCACTCATGCGGGATCAACATACCTTTCAAGAGGACAAGGTAGTTGATCTTTGTCATTCCAGGCCTTCCCACTCATCTCAAGCCTAAGTGAGCACTTGAGCCATGAGTGAGGTTAACTTATTTGGATTAAAGTGAGATACTACCCAAACCCCCTAATTAATCATTAGGTTATCATTGATTAAGGAAACTCTCAATGAGTTACTCGTACGCTGCTTTGTGCACCAACCCCCATTGAAAGCCACTCCCCCTACTAACAACAAGAAACTCACAATCACCACCTAGGTAAGCCAACTTGCACCAACTATCAAAGCCATACAAATATGCATGTAAAACGAGGCATGCACCACCTCACACACGATCTCCTTCATAAAAAAATTTCCACAGTGCAAGGCTCAAACCCACATAAACACAATCCAAGTATAAAGATCGACCATGATCAAAATGACAAAATCATGAAACCGACCACTTTCAGGTGAAACAACATAAAATCCATGCAACCACTCATGGCTTGATATGGGTTACCTAATGTGGATACTCCTAGGTTGCTATCCTCCATCCCAGGTTACCCAGGCAGCCTCATCGGATCCCCAACCCCCATACCAACTCTTGCAAGTAAAGACCATACTCCCCTCTAACCTCTGGAAGACTAACAACTCATTAACACAATGGTTTCCCCATCGATGACTGCAAAATGACTATTTAAAATCCACAATCACAAAATGACAAGGGTATAATAAGAGTGGCAACATCATAAAGAGAGCTTCAAGTCAACCAAAACTAACATTATCAACTCAACACAAAATCAACTACAAAAATCAAAATGTTTTCAATAATCATTTGGGCACAAATGAGCTCCCTCCATAATAGGGCAATGACCAAAATAAAAAAATATCAAGATCCACCATATTAACTAAAATCAAACATAAATTCCAAACTTGATACAATACCCAATAAACAACATAGTTCTCAATTCAAACAACCCTTATGCCACTTTTACACCCCGATTGTATAGCTACTACTGCATAGGAAGTGCATTGTAATGTTTGAATCTTTTAGATGAATAAAACATATTGTTCTTGTTATCAATTGAATGTGTTCTATTTAAAATGATTGTCTCATTTGTTTGATACTTCTATTGATGTAATTCTTGAATGAATGTAGCATATAAGTTATGGAATAATGTTATTCTAACTTTTTGTGATGTTTTATGTATACTGCCTTGTTTGGAGCATATGACTCTCATTGTCGTGTTATGATGTGTAGGAAATAGGTTCATTCCTCCAGGCAGAGGAGAGATATCACTTGGGGAGGAGCTTGGTCGGGTAAACAGTAACGTGTACAATTGAGCATACACACACATCCTATAAACTGATTAAGCTAAGTCAGTTTGTTGAGTTAAGGGTAAGTCATCCATAGGCTTGTTTGTTGACATTAGGAGTCTTATCTACTTCTGAATGCATGAATAAGTGATGCTTGCCAATGTAACTGTATGTGGAATAATGTTACTGGTTAGGAGGTGGGCATGTATATATATATTTATATATATGTTGTATACACATATCCATAAGTATATTCATGTCAATACAAACATATGAGAGAAAATGGATATGCCTATACATGTGCATCGATATAAATACACTTATGAATACGTATACATAGAGGAAAGTATACAAGTAAATATACATGTATACATACCCACAACCAACCTGTTATATATACGTGAATATGAATAAATATTATGTTTACATTACCTCATAATCTACATATACACATATATATATACATATACATAGGTACGTATAATGAAAGTATGCTGATTGGCTTGCAATATACGTACTTTGTAATTAAATATGTATGTGTGTATACATGTAGATATGTAAAGGTAAATATAATTATATAATAAAATATATATGTAATATAGTTTTTATAAAATATATATGTATATGTATATAAGATTATTTAAATTATTAAATTTAAATAAATATACATAGATATATATTATGCAAATTAAAGCTATACTATATATATATTAATATAATAAAGTAAATATATAAATATAGGCTATTTTGTGATAATGGAATGGAAATCTAATAAAGTTTTAAATGGCACTTTATTTAAATATCATAAAGTGTAGAAAAGAAATCGAAGTTTGAAAATATGAGACTTTATTTTATCAAAAATAAATATTTCTTTAAAAACTTTGGAAGTCAAATAACTCCATAATGTGACTTCAAAATGAATCGTCTGTCTTGGCAAATCACGCCATGCTTAAAATAATTCATTTCAAACTATAAGGAAACTATAGGAAAATAAAATAAAAGGAAATGAAAATATTCCCGTGAAAATGAAGTGCGCTTGTAGAAGCGCGCGACCAAGATCAACAATGAAGAGCTGCTTGAATGGTGTCGACTGCAACCTAGGAAGTAGGAATTGTGGATGCCATGGAACAAGAGACTTTTTCTTTGTATTTATTATCATTTATCTATACCTGTTGAATCATGCCATTTCCTGTAGGTGACATATTTCAGGATTTTATCATGTGCAAATTGAACCATTCTTCATTTGCTGTAACAAAAAAAAGAGGTTGAATCTTCTAGGGTTGCCACATTTCAGGTTTAAATCATTCAAAAACCCTGCTGGCAGCTTGGACGCCTTTAGAAGAGGGAATTGGTTGAAGTTGGAAGCCTATATAAGAGCCGCTCAGCTCATTCTACTTCACACAGTTTGGAATTCAATTTTTCTCTCATTTTTAGAGTTTCAAAGTATTTTCTAAGTGATCTTCTTTTGCTGTGAGTGAGAGGTTTTATCTCAGCTGTGATATTTCTATATTTTCGAGAGTGATTTATTATTTCCTAAGAGCTGTGAATTACTAATTCTTCACCATTGTTTCTTCTGAGTTTTTGTTCCCCAATTCAGCCGTATCTTTACCAGTTGAATTACACAATTATGAGTGAGAAGTTTAGAGAGAATAGTAAGTGAAATTTAGTGAAATTGAAGAGGAATTTCTGTGTGAGAAAGGAAAAATTTGGAAAGAGGAGTTTTCCAAGCTAATTCGAAGTGCTGGGAGTGCTGTACGAAATACCTGAGTTCAACAACTTTTGGGAAAAGCATATACCAGGCATGCTATTCTTCTTCATATTCTAGAAATTCTAAATACAAATCTAAATTTAAATATGCATGTTATTCTTCTTTCATTGTTTTGGATGAGTTTCTAAATAAAAGTCTGAAATCATATCTTCTGAATGTACAAGGATAGGAAGTGGTAATTAGTTCTATTTTTCATATTTTAGAATAGTTTTCTAAATGTAATTCTGAAAGAATAACTTCTGATTAGGCAAAGATTAGGAATTGCTTTTAAAGTCCATGAACAAGAAGCAATTTGTGATTTAAAAAAAATGGTATTGCATGTTTACTATTGTTTACACTTGTTTGCATTAGTGTACGAATTACACTAGTTTCATAGATGCATTAAGGAGTGATTTGCTATGAGCTCCATATAAGGAGTGTATGTTTTCAAGTAGATATTAAATACTAGGGAAGAAATGAGGGTGTTTAATAAGGTGCCAATCACAAACAAGTTAATAGATTAACTTAGTCAAGTTAATGAAACTCCTAGAATGAAGATGTCCAGTTTAGGAGAAGTAATTGTGAGTACTTGTTAAACTATCCCCCTTTCTAGTAGTTAGTTTGATGTAGGACGTCTAGGGTACAAATTACCTCGAATAGACCAACCTACGCATAGAGTAAGGAAGCCTCAAGTCAAATTGACCCTAGCTAGTGCATGTGATAGATGACCTACGTTCTTTATTGAATGTAAACACTTTGGCCAAAGTAGTGTTAGGAGGGTAAAAGCACAAAGCTGTGTCACACTTTATAAAGGAAACGGCCAACGCTGATCCAATTTTTAAACTTGAATCACTAAAAAGTGGCATATATGTTTTGAATTTTGAAATGATGTAAACTAGTAAAATATGTATTTTTTAGTATATTTTCTGTTTGTATTTTTTCTTAAGATATAAAAAATTATTTTAAACTAGTTTTTAATAAATTAAAACTATAATTTAGTTGCTAATAAAATGCTTCTAAAATGAATGATGGGACGCCAAACTTTTATAGTAAATTTTATTTTTTTTTCTTTCAAATTTTTTGTTTGTATTTATAACTTGAATTTTTTGTGCATGGATATATTTTTTTCTAGTTTTGATCAATATATATTTTTAAATAAATATTAAAATGTACGCGAATAAAAAAACAACTGTTTTCATCGGATGTCAACTTTCATACTTAATATTTATCTAAAATGGAAACAAAATTATACCATCTTAAAATAGATTCTTTTATCTAGTGCATCATATTTTTTTCAATTTTTTTTAATAAGTTTTAGTATTTTTCCTTGGCATAGTAATCAACCTCATATTTTGTGTTGAAAACCTACTTTTAGTAAAAATAAAATATAAAATATAAAAATTAATTAAACTATTAAAATAAATATATTTTTGAAAACTACACTTATGGATCTACAAAAGGGTATTTTTATATTTTTAAAAAAATGTTGTTTACATTAGCAAGAGTTATTGAAACTTCAAGTTTTTCAAATAATTTATTTTTTTTGGTAAATTGGACTCAAAGTGATGCTCCATACATTTTTAGCCAACAATTTTAGTTGAAAAAGTTGTGGAAGCATATAACTTAGCTAGAATGAATCTTACTAGATCATATGTTTGACCAAAATTGATTTTTAGTTGGAAATGCTTAAATTCGCTTGTGCCGAAGGTTATTAAAAGTGTGACACAACTTTGTGCTTTTACCCGAACAACTTACATTTAATAGTTGTCGTACTACACCTTTAGTTCACTGTGATCCCAAAGTACATACTAGTTCAAGAGTTGCAGTTTGCACAGGACCTAGTTATGTAGGAACACAACACTATGCTCGGTTGGTAATCGTTAAGGGATACCCTACCAATCTCTTCTTCGAAGGGAGGGCCATTCATTGAATAATGAATGTGTGAGGGACCGCATTATAAGTCTGTGGTTGGCCGAAAAATGACTGAGTGATGTTTCTCCTCCTCAACAATCAGCCGATGATCCAAGATTTGACAGGATGAACTCCTGGACATTCTTACTTCTATTTGTGCCAAAAGCTTGCGGGCTATGTATGTATCTTATTCTTCTTTATTTTGTAGTTTCTTTTGGAAAGAAATAGTTAAAGTTGCAAAATGATATATCATGTTTATGAAATTGAAAATAATTTTTTTTTATTGAAATGGCATTGTTTTTACTTATTGTGGTTAAATTCAATTTTTTTTAATTTGACGTACGAGTTTGGTCGTCACAGCCACAAACATGAATACTCCTTATATCAAACATCTCTTCCACTATGAACAATAACCAAAATGATTCAATAATGCGAAAATATGATAAACCACATTTTAAAGAATATCAATTTGAGTACTCCTTCACATACAATTACTCTAATTCAATATTTCTTTCCTCCCTCCAATTTAATCTCCATTTCTATCACATGCTTAATTAATACCTATACCTATATATATATATCCCATAATTGCGAGATTTATTTATATCCATACATATATATTATAAATTACAGATACAAGGCAACCTCAAATTTAAATTCTAATAAACGAACACACACATTAATACACACCATACATACATTATATGTATACCATAAACAAAATGCAAATCTCAATACAACATTTTGATCCATAACTTAGCAAGCATCCCATATACAAACATATATAAACATCCATATATTCGATATATATATATATATAATAACTTAGGTAGGGCGCCAAGAGGAAACGAATAATAGAGAAAATGATGGATTAAGTAGCCGTAACCATTTCTAATCTGAACTTATATTATATCTAAAAGGAGTTAATGCATCCAACCCTATATAAGAATCAAAGCTTCCATTCTGGGAAATGAAATGCAGGGGAGATGAGAACAGTAAAAAAAATGTGCAACAACGAACATTGACATTCCCATTTCAAGGCAACGAGTCACCCTAAGGCGCAAGTTGAAGAAATTGGTTAGGCAACTGTAGGCAACAAGGTATCGTTCAGATTCAAGACTTTTACTTAATGCACGATAGAGCTGTTAAGAGCCTCCAAGTACGTTTTGCTTGCCACACTGCATCTAAGTTCATCTCCAAGATTGTTGCAAGAGAGTTTGTGCTGAGGGATGTGAACCTTTTCCATCATTTGACATTCTTGCAGCTATAGGATTGCACGTCCCACAAGATCACATCTTAGGGAGTGACTATAAGGGAACATGAAAATGGTTCAGAAGAATAGGCTTAAGAAAACTCCAACGTAGTCGCATCTATGATGTCAATACCTACAGTCTAATCCTAGGTCCAAAGGCATTAATTTCGCATTGACAATGCTAGAGATAGTTCTTAGAAAAATTTCAGGCTTCCCTATCCCAAAATCAGACGTTAATATCCTTCAAGGTTGCGACACATTCATACCATAAGGAATGATGCAGTATGGAGATTCTTCGACTAAGCCTCAACAAAGCTCACCTAATCCAAATCAAGAACATGGAGAACCTAAAGATCCTTAAAGCACTGAGGAATTTTGGTATAGAAATGAATTCAGTGGTAAACTGAGATCAGATGATTCTCCTGAAGACAACATCAAAGTTTCAAATCAAGAAGAGAGGCAAAACATAACAAAAGACAATACAATTATCGATTTAAGAACATATTCGAATAGACCTGCAAAATGTATAGAGATATCATCTACCAGTTGAACAAGGATCGAACTCACAGATAGTACATAAATGGGAACCCTCGTATTATATATTTTTATATTACAGACTCCACAACATACAACAACATGACAAGTTCATCATGCATTCAACAAGAGACAAAAA
Organism: Sequoia sempervirens; assembly: GCA_007258455.2. Taxonomy (NCBI): domain Eukaryota; kingdom Viridiplantae; phylum Streptophyta; class Pinopsida; order Cupressales; family Cupressaceae; genus Sequoia; species Sequoia sempervirens. The sequence continues at coordinate 84,442 of VDFB02358052.1, forward strand.
GGGGTAACAGGAATCAAAAGAGTTTTCAGGGAAAGCAACGATGGATAAACACAACCCAATCGACAACACCCAACTAATGAAATTGCCATTAAAGAAATGGAGCACTGAATTGGAATCTTAAGAATCACTATAGAGTTTTGAATATCAAGCGTCTAAAGTGAGAACGAATGAGTTAGATTATCTACCTAATGATGGAGCCATCTATATTGGTAAAAGCTTGGCAGAATGACTCAACACATACCTGAAGTCGTTGCCTCAAACCCTCTGCATACCCTTTTCTCCCATTGTTCACTCTCTTCTTCCTCTTATTGCTTTCTCCCTTTGGCAAACTACATGATCCTATCGTCTTTCCCTAATTTGTGCTATGGTAATTATGGATGCTGGTAAAGAATAGATCCTCCTGTGAATCGATCCAGAATGCTATTCATATCATAACTTGGGAAGGTGCCAATATGATAGGCTCCTCCTGATCATTCACCGAATACCGAAACCATTTATCGAATGTTAAAACCAGGATGAAAAATCAAGAGAATATCGAATATGATGCCATAACGAATCTCCATCCTCCCTCCTAAAAAAACTAAAACAATCCCTGATGATAACCCAAAATCTCCTCTTTTTGAAAACAAAAAAAATCAGCATTCCTAAAAAACAAGGAAAGAGTTTTATTTTTCCAAAATAAAAATCCAAAAATCTCATAAAAGCTCCAATAGGCTTCAACTTCTTTTTTGACGAGTTCAAAGACATGCATGCTCGTGCATGAAAATATTTTCATCTTTTATATTGCTTTTACTATTTATTTATTAAAACA
>VDFB02358053.1:0-26543 GCA_007258455.2 Sequoia sempervirens
AAGTTGGCATTGACAATTGAAAACAACAGGAAGGTTGTTGGTATAATCAGTAAAAGAGACAACCCTAGGGCTCCTCAACAAAGCAACAATTATCAGTATAAGCAGGAAAATACATACAGGAATGAAAGGCCGAGGTTCCATGACATGCCTTATCATACAGACTGGAAGGATGGAAAAGCTATAACAACTATGCCAAGAAACAAAGAAAATCCTGATCCATTGAGGCAGATGGGAACTTATATGGTGAGTAACAATTACTTCTGTGAAGCTTGTGACAAGCCACATTCCACAGATTATTGTGTTGTAGCCTAAAGAATTCAAGAAGATGGAATGTTGATGGGAAACAATGGAGAAGATCACAAAGTGTATTTGGCTTCGAACAATTTTCACCATGTTGAGGAGAGGTACTCATCTTCAGAGGATGAAGGTTATGAGTATGATGTTTCAAATCAAAAATACAATGTCCATATGGCTGAATAGCAAGTCCTTTCTAATTTTGAAGAAGATTATACAGAGCCACATTCTGATGAGGCGCCTACTCAATGTTTTATGGGGAGATTCACTGAAGAGGAGATAGAGAGGCTAACTGTTGCTGCAGTTGAGGAAGCAAAGTGTAAATACTGGTTGAGAAATAGAACAGTAAATGAGAAGGAAACTGTTCCTAGGGGAATCTTTATGAAGGATCAGAAGGTGACATAAGGAACTGCGAAGAATTCAAAAAATAAATAGCCTGATAAGAGTGAACAGAAGCCTATCCAAAAGAAAGAAGTGAAGGAAATACATAAAGAGATGCCAAAGCTTGACAAGCCTAGTATAAAAGAGAAGGAAGAAAGTAAAGGAGAAACGCCAGAACAGAGGAAGATTGTTAAGGTAGAGGGATCTTCTTTTGACTTCACCCAGGCACTATCCCAGGTAAAAATGTTTGTTCCACTACTTGAAATGATGAAAATTAAGGAATAAAGAGATAGTGTTGTTCAATTGATAACAAATGGAAATGAAAAACATGTGAATTGTGAAAATAGAATAGCCATTAAAGAAGTCAATAGGCAGGAGAAAGTAAATATCCCAGAAGTCTGCTTGAGTGATATATTAACAACTCCCCCACAAGTTGATCCTTTTTTCACTACATTGCTTATAAATAACAAACTACTGAGGAATTGCATGATAGACTTTGGTGCTGTTATAAATATCATGCCAGTGGGAGTAATGAAGCAGCTTGGCATGCGGGTTGATACTTGTGAAGGGAAGTGCTATGCAATGGATAACTGACCTGTTCCTGTGGTAGGCATTATGAGAGGTGTTGAAGTCAAATTGGCTACTTATCCACAAGTGGCTTATAATATAGATATCACAGTGATTGATACTCCTCCTCAGTTTGGGATGCTTCTGTCAAGGCAGTGGACAACAATAGTTGGGGGGAACATCCAGTTTGATTTATCTTATGCAACTATTCCAATGAATGGTCAAGAAGTCAAGTTGTATAGGGAGCCAAGAATGAACCAACTTGTTGATTGTGTACCACAAGATCAAATCAATTATTTTTGTGATGTTGATCTTGGAAGTTTCAAGATAGAATTAGCCCAGCTAGAATTAACCAATAGTGATCCAATTGAAAAGCATGTGGCACAAAGCTACAATGAAGTATGGAAAATGTATTTTGATGGAGCATGCAGACAGGAAGGTAATGGAGCTGGGATTGTATTCATTTCACCTGAAGGTATTACATTTAAATATTCATTCTTGTTGACATTTGAATGTACAAACAATGTGGCAGAATATGAAGCTTTATTAACAGGTCTGAACATAGCTGTGAAACACAAGATTAAGTTGTTGGTTGTTCTTGGTGATTCCGAGTTGGTTGTTTCACAAATCAAATCAAAATATGCAACAAAGCACAAAAGGCTGAAACAATATAGGAATGTTGTATGGGATACAATTGAGTTGTTTGATGCATTCTAAATTGAATGGATTGATAGATCAAAGAACATAATGGCTGATTTTTTTAGCAAATGTGGCACTGAAAAGAGATGATATTACATTGGCTGGGGTATCATAGATTGAGTTCAAGACAAGGCATGTTGTGCCTGATAACATATATAATTGGCAGGTCTTCAATGATGATACTGACCTTTTGAAGTTCCTCCATAGTATAGATCAATATGAAGCCCAGGAAATTGACTTCAATGCTTTTGTTGAGGAAGCAGATGGGAAGAAAATAGTGTTTGGCAAGGAGATCTTACAGCTCAAAACAAATAAGTTGCCTAAAGGTTTAGTGGCATTGGAGAGACTGTATGATGGAAATGATCGGTCCCTTATGAAGCAAACACCAGTCAAAAGGGAATATATTGAAGAGATTAACTTGGGGACTGAGATGGCACCAAGAAAAGTGTACATTGGGAAGAAAATAAGCCCTACAATTAGAAGAATGCTGATAGAGTTGCTGAGAAAATATAAACATGTGTTTGCTTGGTCTTATGAAGATCTGAAAGCATACAGGGAAGATTTGTTTTAGCATGAAATACCATTGAAACCATATGCTAAGCCATTTAGAAAAAAGCAAAGACCCATAAATCCAACACTAGAGCCCAAAATGCAAGAAGAATTGACAAAGCTCAGAGATGGGGGAATCATCAAACCAATCAGGCACTCAACGTGGGTCTCAAATTTGGTCCCTGTGAGGAAGAAAAACAGAGATATCAGATTATGTGTGGACTTCAGAAATTTGAATATGGCATCTCTCAAGGAAAATTATCCTCTACCCAATATGGAGGCTATATTGCATAAGGTAACGGGGTGTGAGCTGTTGTCTATGATGGATGGGTTTTCAAGGTATAACCAGGTTAAGTTCAGAGAATCTGAGCAATATAAGACAACATTTACAACTCCTTGGGGAATGTATGTATACATAAGAATGCCATTTGGTCTCACTAATGCAGGAGCGACTTTCCAAAGAGCTATGGACGTGGAATTTGCAGATCTGATCAATGCTATCATGGTGGTGTACCAGGATGACCTGACTGCTTATTCAAAGAGGGCTGAAGATCATGTACAACATCTGGAGAAGGTATTTATTAAAGCCCTAGAATATGGTATTAGCTTAAATCCTAAGAAGTGTCATTTTGTAGTCACAAAAGGTAAGCTCTTAGGACATATTGTTTCAAAAGAGGGGATTAGGATAGATCCTAAGAGGGTTGAAGCTATTGACAAAATTCCTATTCCCAGAACTGTTAAGGCTATTCAATCATTCTTTGGACATATTAATTTTGTTAGGAGATTTATTTCTAACTTTTCTGAGATTATTAAACCCATATCAAAAATGTTGAAGAAAGGACAAAAAATGGAATGGACTGCAGAAGCCTTGGAGGCTTTTATATCTATCAAAAGGGCCATCAAGGAGGCTCCTGTCCTTAAATCTCCAAATTTTGCTAAGCCTTTTCAGATATTTTCATTTGCTTCAATGCACACTATTGCTGCTATTATGTTATAGAAGAATGATGAGGGTCATGAACAGCCTGTGTCTTTCTTCAGTAAGTTGTTACAAGGGTCTGAATTGAAGTATGACATAATGGAAAAACAGGCATTTGCATTAGTAAAAGCTACAAAGGCTTTAAGGCCATATCTTGTTGGAGAAAAGGTGATTGCCTATGTCCCCCATGCAACTGTCAAAGATATTCTAACACAATCTAAAGTAACAGGGAAGAGATGTAGATGGATTAACAAAATCCAAGAGTTTGACATGGAGATACAGATTACTACACTAGTGAGAGGTCAAGGCTTGGCTAGGTTGATGGCAGAACCGAATATTGAAGCAAATCAACTTTGTAATATAGAAGAAGGGGCTGCAATTGCGAGCATTGAGCACACTCCTTGGTATACTGATATTATGCATTACCTTAAGTACATGAAGTGTCCAGAGGGATTGAGTGACAGCTAGAAAAGAACTTTGAAATTGTAGGCATCTAAATATGTTTTCATGGATGGAGATTTGTTTTGGAAGAACAGGGATGGTATACTATTGTTATGTTTGGATGAGTTTCAGGCCAAGCATGTTTTAAGTGAAATGCATGAAGGAGTTTGTGGAGGACATTATTCAGCAAAAATAACTACACACAAAATTCTCAGGGTAGGTTACTATTGGCCTAAGGTTTTCAATGACTCTTTTACACATGTAAGAAAATGTGAGGCTTGCCAAAGGTGCTCTGGAAAACTAAAGTATCAAGGAGCTTTTCCACTTCGACCCTTGCAGGCTAATGCCCCTTTTCATCAGTGGGGAATTGATTTGATTGGAGAGATACAAGAAAAATCAAGTGGAGGATACAAGTGGATACTGGTTGCCACCGATTATTTTACTAAATGGGTAGAAGCAATCCCAACTAAGCAGGCTACAAGTAAAGTGGTGACAAATTTCCTAATGGACAACATCATCACTAGATTTGGTACACCATTGAGGTTAATCATAGACAATGGGATTCATTTCAGGTCAAATGAATTCAGAAGTTTCTGTGACACATTTGGCATTACCATTTCCTATGCAGCCCCTTACCATCCACAAGCTAATGATCAAGCAGAGTCTAGCAATAAGAGTCTTTTGAAGATTATAAGGAGGATGTAAGGTCAGAACAAGAAGTCTTGGGATTCAAAATTAAAACTAGCTGTGTGGGCTGATAGGATTATTGTGAAGAAAGCAATTGGAAATTCCCCATTCGAATTGGTGTATGGAGCACAAGCCAGGATGCCTTTGCAGAATTTGTTACCAGTTTACAACTTTGTCCTTCAAGAAGACTTGGATGTTCCTGAACCTATGGAGGAAAGAATGGAGCAACTAGCTGAACTTGATGAAATAAGGAGAGCAGCCAAAAATCAAAACATGAAGTTACAGACATAGATGAAGTATCTGTTTGACAAGAAGGCAAAGGATAGAAATTTGAGGAAAATGACTTGGTGTTGATGTGGAATGCGAGGTGTCAAGAGAAGGGAAAGCATGGTAAATTTGAAGCTTTGTGGCTAGGACCTTTTGTTGTTGGGAAGAGAGGTGAAGACTCATACTATCTACAGAATATGGCTGGTGAAGATCAGGAATTGCCTGTTCATGGGAAATTCTTGAAGCATTTTTTCTCTTGAGGAACACAGAGGATTAAGGGTTGCCAGTGCATGGAAAAATCTTGTTTATCCTCTTTAAAATTCTTTCCATGCATAGTAGTTTAGGGTTTTGGTTCATCTCCATTTTGCATTCCTTCGTGCTATACCTTCATTTTGCATTCTCTTCCATTCTGCTCATTGCTCATCATTTTGTGTCTGGTCTACTCACCCAAAGATCTGGATCCTTGCAATGATCTTACTCTCATTCATCCCTAGATGGAGCCATTGTTGGAACTATAATTTTCTGATGATTTTTCATGTTGTCCATACCCATACATTTTCCAAATGAGTCCTACCTTGAGCACATTTTCCTCTTTTCATGATATTTTTACCCACATTTTTGCCTATATATCCCCATAAAATCCATCGAGTCTTGCATAATTCACATCAGGATGCACATTTCGGCAAGAGTTTGGTCTTTGGCATGTTGTTTCACCGAGCGCTTTGTCTTGTCGACTGACATGTATGGTGATACATCGGTAAGAGTTAATGTTTTCGGCATTGTGTCTTGGCGAGCTTGAATTGTTACATCGACCAACAAATACATTGAGGATTCACTTCGGCCAAACATGTTTTTTTTTATGTGAGGTCATAGCGGATTTACATTGTCACACCGACTAGTGGCGGGAAGATACATATTTGTATGAGTTGGCGATATCGGAGTGAGTTCTTGGTGAGTGACCTTCGGTCTTGCCGACATTACACAAAGGGTTTATATCAAAGGGCTCGTCGGTGAGAGATGTTTTCTTCGAAATAAGTCATAGCGAATTCAAAGGGGTCTCACTGACCAACATAAAATGAATACCTCAGTGAGACTAGTGTGACTTTAGAGTATGGTCTTGGCGAGTATGATGGGTCTCGCCGATGGAACAAAAGGTTTCCATCAGTGTATGGTGAGCTCGGGGGCTTTCGGTGAAACATAGTGTGCTCTACGTGAGGTCTCCCCGATGTCGGAATGTTACAGCAATACATGTAAAACAAAAGAATAACATCTCGGGGAAACATAATGTGGTCGATATGATATCTCCCCGACTCAGATAAGTCATGGTGAAACAGAATGAACCAAGGAGTGACTAATGGTGATTGAATTGCCTTCGGCATGACCGTGATATGTCTCAGTGACTATTTTAATGAGATTAATAGAAATTCAAATACTGTGGCTGACATGTGAATGCTTAAGTATCGTTGCAGGCCGACATGAATTGAGCCCAAATTTAGCGATAAGCCGACATGGGATCTAAATGTGATATGTTTTTCTGATGCTGGTGTATAAATATCCATTTTGTGATTGTAAAATGAGAATGAGCTATTAGTTATTCGACACACAGTAGGCAAATTAGATGGATACAGTAAAATAGATTTATCATATCAGAGACTATGATGCATGTTTTTTCAAAATGGAGGTATTTATAAAAGTCAATTGATGTTGCTGCACATTTCTGGTGTCAATTATCTGTTGAATTTAATGAAAGTATTACTAAGCTGTCTCCAAGATGGATTCTTATTGATTGTTTAAATTGATATAACAAGTTTATATTCAATTCATCAATGCACATTTGTTGTATTTGCGTGGTTAATTGATTGGTTCTTTCAAGTAAGGATTAAATCCTTTTAGTTGATCACAGTAATCAGGAAGATTCATTTGGATTGTTAAAGTAGAGCTTAGTAGTCACAGTCTTGCATGTTTATACAAGTTGTAAATAGAATACATGTCAGATAATTTGATTTTCTCCAGAGAAGTGTTGCTCATCTTGATCTCATTTGACTCCGCATACCCAATAAGGCACTGGTCTTTGCAATTTCATCATTTGGATTCATTTATTTTCTTTACATTTGTTAATTGAGCATTTTAGGATTTAGATCATAAGATTATTATTGCTATCAAGTTTGATTCCATTTGTTCACTTCCATCTGCCATTGTGGAAAAATCACTGCAAGAAGGATAATCATAAGTCAGGTCTGCTTCATTCAGATAGGTACACCCGCCTAGGTCTAGCAACACCTAAAGAGTAGAAGGTTGAATTATTTTGACCTTGTCTGTTACCCTGAAGCATATCAAGAGATTGGTAGCCTCTTGAGGCATTAGGCCTGCATTTTTGAGAGCTAACAAATTGGCGACTCTGGTGGGGAATACGTTCAGAATCAATGCCTTAATCATAGAGTCAGGAATTTTATACAGACTCCACTGGGGATAAGAAATATCAAATCTTTTCTCACTTTTGAGAAGTGAGTGGTGACTCTGACAGAAACATTGCAAACATGAATGGAAGAAGATCTCAATACAGGGGAGGTCATACTAGAGCTCCTACTGGTAGCAGTAAGTGGACACACAAAGATGACAAGGTTGATAAGGGAAAAGGGATAAGTGAGGACATGTGTCTAACAGAAAAAGACAAAGCATCAAGAGCACATTGTGAAGCATATGATCGCTATGATACATGGAAGGACAATTCGAGCACAGAGCTTTGTACCCCAGAAGATCAAAGAAATCCTTTCTCTTTTATCGATCCTCAGAAGCAGGTTGAATTTAGAGCTGGACTGGAGGCTGAACGAATCAGAATTCAACACGAATATGATCAGAAGATGGAAGGTAACCAAAATGAGTTTATTGATCATGAGCTTCCTTAGGAGGTAAAATCACAGTTTGAATTACAGAGGAAGGAGATAGAAGAATTAAAGGTTGAATTGCTAAAATCCCAAATTACTCCTCAGACAGCTGACTACCCTCCAAAGTATGTACCACCTCATAAGCAGGGTAATCATGGTGCAGGACCCTCAGATTCATCCAAGGCCCCCCACCATCAAACAGGGAATCAACACATACATCCAAACCATCCACCTCATATTCCTTCACAACATACAAATATGCAGCCACCTCATGGTCACCATTATGTCCCACAACATAATGCATAATACAATAACCCTATGCACCAATATCACTACCCACCTATCCCTCCTCCTCACCAGTATACAACAATGATCAGACAATTTGATTTAGCAAGGTTTCAATTATACCCTTACCCTATGGACGACAGTTGGAGAGGTCTGGTGCCTAAGTTTATAAGGAGTAGTGCAATTTCTGTTGAAGACCATTTAAGGAACTTCAATGCTTTCATTCAAGATTTGGATGTGCCTTATGAAGATTTACATATGAGGTTATTCATGATGTCACTTATTGAAGAAGCAAGAGATTGGTTCAACAGCTTGACAACAGCTTCTATTGATTCCCTCCAAGTATTTCAGGACTGATTCTTAGAGCAATATGGTAATCAAATTGCACCTGATGTTGCTCTTCATGAATTGATGCGAATTCAGAAAAATCAGAATGACTCAATTTATGATTTCAATCGAAGATTCAACAAATTGCAAACTAAAATACCTCCAGGATCAAGGTTGCCAGATTCTGTAGCATTGACTGTTTATTTGAATGCATTTGATCCTAAAACAGGGTATGAACTGAGAAATAGATTCCCAAGAGATTTGGTTGAAGCATAGAAGTTGGCATTGACAGTTGAAAACAACAGGAAGGCTGTTGTAATAATCAGTAAAAGAGACAACCCAAGGGCTCCTCAGCAAAGCAACAATTATCAGTATAAGTAGGAAAATACATACAGGAATGAAAGGCCGAGGTTGCATGACATGCCTTATCATACAGACTAGAAGGATGGAAAAGCTATAACAGGTAGGCCAAGAAACAAAGAAACTCCTGATCCATTGAGGCAGAAGGGAAATTATATGGTGAGTAACAATTACTTTTGTGAAGCTTCTGACAAGCCACATTCCCCAGATTATTATGTTGTAGCCCAAAGAATGCAAGAAGAGGGAATGTTGATGGGAAACAATGGAGAAGATCGCAAAGTGTATTTGACTTCGAGCACTTTTCACCATGTTGAGGAGAGGTACTCATCTTCAGAGGATGAAGGTTATGAGTATGATGTTTCAAATCAGAAATACAATGTCCATATGGCTGAATAGCAGGTCCTATCTGATTTTGAAGAAGATTATACAGAGCCACATTCTGATGAGGTGCCTACTCAATGTTGTCTGGTCTGCTCACCCAAAGATCTAGATCCTTGCAATGATCTTAGTCTCATTCATCCCCAGATGGAGCCACGGTTGGAACTATAATTTTCTTATAATTTTTCATGTTGTCCATACCCATGCATTTTCCAAATGAGTCCTACCTTGAGCGCATTTTCCTCTTTTCATGATATTTTTACCCACATTTTTGCTTATATACCCCCATAAAATCCATCGAGTCTTGCATAATTCACATCAGGATGCACATTTCGGCAAGAGTTTAGTCTTCGGCATGTTTTTTCACCGAGCACTTTATGTCTTGCCGACCGACATGTATGGTGATACATCGGTAAGAGTTAATTTTTTCATCATTGTGTCTTGGCAAGCTTGAATTGTTACATCAACCAACAAATACATTGAGGATTCACTTTGGCCAGACATGTTTTCGGTGTGAGGTCATAGCGGATTTACATTGTCACACCGACCGATGGTGGGAAGATACATATTTGTATGAGTTGGCGATATCAGAGTGAGGTCTTGGCGAGTGACCTTCGGTCTCGCCGACATTACACAAAGGGTTTATATCAAAGGGCTCGTCGGTGAGAGATGTTTTCTTCGAAATAAGTCATAGCGAATTCAAAGGGGTCTCACCTACCAACATAAAACAAATACCTCGGTGAGACTAGTGTGACTTTAGAGTATGGTCTTGGCGAGTATGATGGGTCTCGCTGATGGAACAAAAGGTTTCCATCAGTGTATGGTGAGCTCGGGGGCTTTCGGTGAAACATAGTGTGCTCTACGTGAGGTCTCCCCAATGTCGGAATGTTACAGCAATACATGTAAAACAAAAGAATAACATCTCGGGGAAACATAATGTGGTTGATATGATATCTCCCCGGCTCTGATAAGTCACAATGAAACAAAATGAACCAAGGAGCGACTGATGGTGATTGAATTTCCTTCGGTATGACTGCGATATGTCTTAGCGACTATTTTAATGAGATTAATAGAAATTCAAATATTGTGGCCGACATGTGAATGCTTAAGTATCGTTGCAGGCCAACATGAATTGAGCCCGAATTTAGCCGTAGGCCGACATGGGATCTAAATGTGATATGTTTTTTTGATGCTGGTGTATAAATATCCATTTTGTGATTGTAAAATGAGAATGAGCTATTAGTTATTCGATACACAGTAGGAAAATTAGATGGATACAGTACAATAGATTTATCAGATCAGAGACTATGATGCATTTTTTTTCAAAATGGAGGTATTTATAAAAGTCAATTGATGTTGCTGCACATTTCTGGTGTCAATTATCTATTGAATTTAATGAAAGTATTACTAAGTTGTCTCCAAGATGGATTCTTATTGATTGTTTAAATTGATATAACAATTTTATATTCAATTCATCAATGCACATTTGTTGTATTTGTGTGGTTAATTGATTGGTTCTTTCAAGTAAGGATTAAATCCTTTTAGTTGATCACAGTAATCAGGGAGATTCATTTGGATTGTTAAAGTAGAGCTTAGTAGTCACAGTCTTGCATGTTTATATAAGTTGTAAATAGAATATATGTCAGATAATTTGATTTTCTCCAGAGAAGTGTTGCTCATCTTGATCTCATTTGACTCCGCATACCCAATAAGGCACTGGTCTTTGCAATTTCATCATTTGGATTCATTTATTTTCTTTACATCTGTTAATTGAGCATTTTAGGATTTAGATCAAAAGATTGTTATTGCTATCAAGTTTGATTCCATTTGTTCACTTCCATCTGCCATTGTGGATAAATCACTGCAAGAAGGATAATCATAAGTCAAGTATGCTTAATTCAGATAGGTACACCCACCTAGGTCTAGCAGCACCTAAAGAGTAGAAGGTGAATTCTTTTGACCTTGTATGTTACCCTGAATCATATCAAGAGATTGGCAGCCTCTTGAGGCATCCGGCCTGCATTTTTGAGAGCTAACAGAATTAACATGTTAAGTAGATCTTCCACTACCTTGTGCAATCACATGTAGAGGATGTTGATTGTAGCGTCAAAAATTGTATTCTCTTTTAGATGAAAGAATATTTTCACGCTTTATTTGAAACTAGCTTTAGTGACCTTTTAAATCAATGCATTTTAGACATTCCCTATCCCTAAAACTTCTTATCAACGCAAGCGAATGTTAAAGACCCTTGAAAACATGTTATCGATTAAAAATCACTAGACTAACTCTAACAAGTGGCCTCACCATGAAAAGTCTTGATTTTAGAAGACTCAAAACACCCAATACAAATATTGTTGAGTGTGAGAAGGCTAACCTAGGGAACACTACGCCCTAGACCAACTATTTTTCCTAAAAAAAATAATTTCCCTTTTTTGTCAATCTCTAATTTTGGAGATGCAATTTTAAATTTGGGCCTTGGTGGTAATTTATTCTCAAAAATTCAAATTTAAATGAGTCGGCCTAAAATTTAATTTATTCTAAGTACCATTATATAAACATGAATTATTATTTCAAAAAAGGAAGAATATAAGACAACTATACTATGCCAAAATACATTCAAATTTACAGGTTTTCAAGAGCAATTTCAAATTTAATCAAGCTTTCATGATGATTGCAAATTGATGCCAATGGAAGAACATGTTGGATTCTAGGTTTTGGAGATTTCTTTGGCCCTCTTCAATTGCCTAATGACTTACTTTTCAAAGTGTTCTCATCTTCAAGCTTTGATCTACTTATTTCCCTAAGAAATACCTATTATTGCATTTTAGATTTTCCTAAGGGTATTTGACTTTCTCTTAAGTTGGTCTCATTTATATCATTTAGGAATCCTTCTCTAACACATTTGAGTAAGGTTTCTTGTATTTTAGCTCATTATAGCCTTATATGGCCTTAAGTTTAAGAGAACACACATTGTTTTAGTCAATCAATCAGCTATTTGTGGAGGTAGAAATACCAAAATGAGGGTTTGACCTAGGAAAATTCCCATATAGCCACCCTCTTTTCCCTATTTGTTATGATTTTTTAGGTTTAGATTCAAAAATGGGAATTTTATAGTAGGATTGTAGAAGGCGGATTGGGAGTTACATGCTTGTGAAGATAGATCTGAAAGAGAAGCAACTTGGTATGGGGCACACTACACCCTATACTAGTTATCTCAGCCCTAAATTGTTATCATAGGTGCACAATAGTATGCTCTGTTCAAATCTACTTTTTTTTTTCATCAATTTTGTTTCATCAGCATAAAAACCTTACATTTTCAGGTTAGATATTGTAATAAATTAATTCAATTAATCCACATTAATTTCAATCAATTTCTAAGGCAATAAAGGACCAAATCTAGGGAAAATTGGCTCTCCTCTTGGGTTGTTATCCAATCTCATACCCTTTTTGATTTGGTTCCAAATGTTAGCTTGGAAAATGATTGATCTCAGTGAACTATACATTAGTCCTAGGATACCTTTTTCACATCTAAACATTTTGGTGAACTCGACACTTTAAACAATAGTTAAATCTTCCAATTTATAATTAAATTCATGTAGATCTAAAATATTCAGTGAAAATTACAAAAAAATCAGCAATTAGGCCACTTTTTCTTTGTAAAAATGAGTGTTTTCATTTGGAGAGTTGAATTTGTTGCAAATTTTTCAAACGTATTATTCATTTTCAGTTCTGAAATACATTAGATCTTTAAGGAAATTTACTAAGTTTTTTGAATTAGTGCATTATTTTGGTTAAAAAGAACATTATTGCAAAATTGAAGACCCTAGCTCATTACATTAGCTCACATTGTATGAATTTGGTGAAAACAATAGTAAATTTAATTTCAAATTTGGAACAACCCTATCTTAGACCTTTGTTATATGTCATAAGTGTCTCAGAACTTAAATTTTTAGAAAAGAACCAAACTAACTGTCTGGGGTGTAGTGTGCCCTAGACATGTTAATTTTAGCTGATATTTTAGTCACAAGTTGATATCTATGTTTCCTCTACAATAACAAATATGTGAGGTTGTATTTGATTGTAGTTATCATTGACAAGCTTAATTTGGAATACAACATTAATATTATTAAACATCTAGGAGAAAGTGTAGTAATTTGATCATATCATATCTCTTTCTACAAGTTTCCTATACATACAAGTCTTTTTGTAGACGTCCAATTTTGATCACTTCCACATGATCAAACGCGTCTCCTTATTCATCCGGTTGCTCATCCCCTTTGTCAATATTAATTAAACCAGGTGTTTAATTAATACCCTGCATCTTGCACAAAGGTCCTAAAGTATTTGATTTAATACTTTGCCCCTCTTCCTCTAAATTAAATAAATATACCCTTTTATTTAATCTAGTCATATTCCCCTTTTGAATTAAAATTCATTTTTAATTCATCTTTTCTCTCTCATGGTCACATCCTCCAACTTTTGCAAGTTGGTCCCTAATCCATTTTAATTATTTCATCTTCTTCTAATTAACAAGGGTTAGCATGTGCACATCCTTAATCATCATTAAGGTCACATCCTCCATAATTTCCCACTTGCTTCTAATGAGTCATTAGTCCATCTAACTGAGTACTTGCACAACCTTAATCATTTGATTAGCCTAACCTAATCCTCCTCCCACTTATGGCATGTATCCTTGAGTCAACCTTATTAAAGGCTTTCTCTTTTTGGACAAGGCATCCCCCTTCCCCATGTGAATTTTTAATTCACCTTTTAATCCCCCAAGGCACCTAAAAGGAATTTTTAATTCCTTCACTTCTCCCCACATGTCCTCTATTCATTCTTTATTCTTTCTCTCATCCCCATGAGAATATTTGATGAATTTTTAATTCCTCACATGTCCTCTCACCCACATGGGGACAAGGACCTCCTTTATGAGGAGATCTTGTCCAATCCCAAGGTACTTTGTACCCCTCTCCATGTCATGTCCTTCTCCTTCCACCTCATGCCCACTTCACCTTTTAGGGCTATCTCACATGCCACATGTCAAGATGTGAGGGCTTGTGAGTTCTCAACTCACCTTAGCCCTACATCTTGATATTTGGTGGATCAATCTCAACCGTCCATTTCCCCTAAGATTTTCCAAAAATCCTATAAATACCCCCTCTTTTCTCTCATTTTAGGGGAGATCATTTTGCTAGCCAAACTCTTGCAGTTTTGTTTCTCAACCCACACTTAGCCATTTTCTTGTTTTCATCCACTTGCACTCATCCTCACAACATCACTTAGCTTACATCTTGTGCCATCCAAGGAGCATACACATCAAAGATCGAAGGGCCAACCAAAGGATCGATTTGACACAAGGTATAGAGTTCCATTTTGTTGCTTTCATCTTGTGTTGTTTCCAACTTAGGCTAATCTTGAGGTGTAGGTTGTTTTAGTGTTCATTTGCACTCTTTTACTTGTTGCTTGTTTTCTAACGCTCACATTCGACCTATCACATTTCTGGCAGGCCCGGTGGGACCCACAAACGGGTCTATTTTCTTCACGTTTGCTATTTTTTGCATTTTTCAAGGTCTAGGTTGCAGAGTGGTGGACTGGTCCTGACAGAGTGGCGGATCTATCCAGAGGTGGCGACTGGGCTAACAGAGTGGCGGACCGGTCAGGCGTGGTGGACTGTCCGATGGGTGACGGATTTGTCCTCCAGTGGCGGACTGGGCCGTCTCAGCGGGCGGACTGTCCTGACGCAGATGGGTCCTTGCAGTGGCGTCCAGAAGGTAAAAAGTTCAAGTTTTTTTCGATTGTCTTTTGGTAAAATAGGAACATAGTTTAATTAAAAAGGTGTCAATAAACCTTGTTTGGCGTGTTTGGGAAGGCTATTTGACGTATCCAATCCCCTTGCGCCATTTGGCGATCCTGGGTGAGAGAAATCGTAGCTTTCCAAGTCCTTTTGAGTCACCCTTTTTCACTTTCTTAGTGGGACCTGCTTGGGGATTTCATCACCCCAAGGGACGATTCCAACCACGCGTACCGGTGAGGTATATAAAGGGGGGAGAGCAAAATCTATACCTCAATCCAACCACGTTGTAATTGGCGAAGCGTCGGGATGATGTGAAGAGTTGGTCCGAGCCTTTAGTATCTCGCTAAGGTTCCCGACTCACGCTTGTAACGGGTTGGTGTTCACGGTTTGGGCCTCACATACCGGGTGTATATCGAGGACTCCTTAGCAACCATGTGCATCCTAGAGTAGAAGACTTCGTTGACCATACCCGTTTTTACTAATATTAGGGTTGTGCTATTTGAATTGTCTTTCTTGTGCATAAACTAGTGATTGTCAGTTTGGCCAAGTCTTTTATGATTGCAATATTTTGGGTCCTTTGCCTTTCCATCCAAACATCCAACTTAAAAATTTCCCCTTTGGCAAACCTGTCCTAACCCTATGGCGGACCTGTCCTAACCCTGTGGCGGACGTGTCCAATTGCTATGGCGAACCTGTCCTAATCCTGTGGCAGACCTGTCCAATTTCTATGGTGGACCTGTCCCTGTGCTGTGGCGGACCTATCTAATTGCAGTGGCGGACCTGTCCTTGCAGAGTGGCGGACCTGTCCCTTTGACCAGCCTATATCATCACTTGGCATTCATTGTCCCTTTGTCTTGAACGTCGAAGCGACCATTTAGCATCCAAAACAAACATCCGAACGTCCATTCTGGGCCCCCATCCCTTCGTTCTAAGGGTCATTGGTCCTGAACAGTCTTTCTCTTGTTTCAAGAACCATTCATCTATCTTGAGACACTCCCCATCCGTCCTAAACACGCTTTCATCTCCGATCTCCGTTATTCCATATAAACCCCGTTGGAGTTGTCATCCAAGTTGACCTAGGTATTTATCTCTAATCACAATCATCATAGCTGGCTTAGGATCGCTATCCGTCTTAGGTCAGTTATCCTTTTCGACCCAATCAATCCGCTTCTATCTCAAGTTGGATTCGATGCCGTTATCATACATCCACCTTTCAATCAATACCTAGTGTTACCAAGGATCCTTCTTAAACTCGGTTGTGGATCTCGGTCTTCATCTTATCTATCATCACATCAATCCTAATCATCAGATTGATCTGATCCCCACATCATCAAACCTATTCGGACCAATACCCGAAATCTAGGTTAATCCATTATCTACCAATCAATCCAATCCAATTCCGTCAAGCCAATCCGCGTCGACATAATCAATCGTCGTCAACTAATATTTCATCAAAATCAAATCAATCCTTCATCATCAAGGTCTTTCTAATATCTTGATCCCTCTCATCATCTTGCATGCCCGTTCAGACTCGATCGCAAGCAAAGAAAATGGCTGACCAACAAGCCCTGAATGCCCAATCAAACAATCCTCAAGATCCCAATAACACAATGAACATCCCCCACGATCCCCACAACGGTACCTCATCACAATCCAACGTGGATGGTCAAAACACGTCACCACCTGGGGAAGAAAACATGGCTGATCAACCTGAGCTCACATTTGAGGAACACTTTAGCAACCCTGTTAATGCCCAAATGACAGAACGCCTTCTCGAAAGACATGGTGACCAAATCTTGGCTCACTTGATTGAAAAAGGTGTCAAAATGTCGTCAGGTGTCAACTTATCCAAATACAACACCTCTACATCTAATGTGCCCCAACATTCACATGACATCCCCAGTAGCTCATATGTCCCCAACGCTCCTTCCGCAGAAGGTTGGTATCAACCTGAATTCGGCAACACTGTCCTATATCCCATTGGCAATCCCACACATCCCTCCATCTCGGTCACGGGAACACCCCAAACCATCAATCCCAATGATCCTTTTGCCTATGGCATGCCGCAAAACGTCCCACAACAGCAACCATTAATGCTACCGGCACCACCCCCCTCGAACCCGCTTCCTGTCAACACTGGGGGCAACCCTTTTGCCGCCTTGCCTCCACCTCCTGGGGCAGCCAATCCTCCACCATCATCATTCATCCCCCAACAACCGCCTCAATCTAACAATCCTCCACCATCATCATTCATCCCCCAACAACTGCCTCAATCTAACAATCCTCCGCCATCATCATTCATCCCCCAACAACTGCCTCAATCTAACAATCCTCCGCCATCATCATTCATCCCCCAACAACCACCTCAATCTAACAATCCTCCGCCATCATCATTCCTCCCCCAACAACTGCCTCAATCTAACAATCCTCCTCCATCATCATTTGTATCCCAATAACCTCCCCAAGCCTATGCTTCCACTAGTGCTCAACAACCTCCCTGCACAACATCTCAATCGCACCCCCACCTCAACAACAACCATTGGTCAATCCCCTATTTTCAACACAACCATCACAACATCAATCGCAAGGAAATCAACCTCAGCCTTCAGCCTCGACCATATCTCCATTCCTTGCATCCATTTTACGCCCACAAGCGCAACCACCACAGAGCATCCCATCTCGCCCATCACAGCCACCAACTATTCATCAACAACAATATCAACAACCACCTCATCATTACAACTATTACAACCAGCCCCAATATCAACAACAACAACCCTCCTATGGGGCATCGCAACAGTCATATCAGCACCCCCAATATCCGCAAGCTAATCAACAACACCTTCTCCATACTTCCCAATAGTACACCACCCATAACTACCAGACCCATCCATATTCCGCTTCGCAACAACAACCTCTTTATCAGCAAGGTCCATTGGTGTATCAACAAGGGATGCCACCTCCTCATCCATATGCCCATCTCCAAACATCCTCTCAGAATCCACAATCGTCCTACCATCAATACCCGTCCAACACACCAGCCAATGCGGACATCCTGGAAATCAAATCCGCACTAAAGGATCTCTAGGCAGGGACTAGCAAACAATCGTTCAAGTTCGAAGATATATGCCCATATCCGTATGATCCCTCCATCTCATTGATTCCCTTCCCCAAACATTTTGAGATGCCAAAATTTGACAAATATAAGGGGAACAAAGATCCTAAGGCCCACCTACGAGAGTTTTACTCCCAGTGTCAAGAAGTGATCCACAATGACAACTATCTCTTGCGTCTGTTCCCCCGAAGTCTAGGAAGCGACGCACTAGGGTGGTTCATGACCCTCGACAAGGGATCTATAAAATATTTTGCGGACTTGTCAAAAAGGTTTGTCTCCTACTTCTCCTTCAACTTGGAGAAGGATACTGATACCCTGGATCTCCTCAAAGAGAAACAACGTGAAGGGGAAACCTTTACTAGCTACCTCCAGAGGTGGCGTGCCCTAGCAAGCCGAATGAAAACCCCTTTGAAAGAGAAGGACATGGTCACCCTTTTCGTGGAGAACTCTCATCCTGACATGGCCCACAACTTCCAATTACATTGTGTCACCACTTTCGCGGAGGTAGTGGAGAAAGGACCCATCCTTGAGTGTGCCCTTGTTGCCAAGGGGCACATCAAAATATATAACCAAGATAGGGAAAGGACATTCAATGACAAGCCGCATTTTTGGAACAAGAACAAGAATGCAGTAAATGATGGTGTCACTGACACTAAACATGTCCACGTGGCTAACACATCCCAGAAACAACAACAATCCATACCCAATGCCATATCAGTACCGCAAGGCACGCCCCGTCCTCCCCAACAGTCCAATCAAAATAACCAAGGGAACACTAAGCACCAGTATGCTCAACTAGGAGAACCCTTGAGTGTCATCTTCAACAAACTATTACAGATCAGTTATCCGATCACATACCCTATCACCAAGCCACTCGATGAATCCAAACCTAAGCCCGCATGGTTTAGGGAAAATGAATATTGTGAGTTCCACAAAATCAAAGGACACTCTTTGAATAAGTGTCAAGGTCTAAAAAACTACGTCCAGGATCTCATAGATCGAGGTGACATCAAAGTTGATCCTAATCAAGCTCCGTCATCCAATGCTCAGTTGCAGATCTATCAAAACGCCTTCCCAAACCATAACCAAGGCCGAGCACTTCCAACAGTAATCCTCAAAACAACAGCACAAATAACGTGAGTTACAAGAATGTACCCCTCAATTACGAGGGTATTATTCATTACATTGAGCAGGTAGAACCTCGTGTATCCATGATACATGTCAAAGCTAAAGACTCTCAATGTGCTGTTACCACACGACGAGCCCACATCACCATTCCTGCAGCCTCTGCACCTGCCCAACCGACTCTTGTAACTTCCCAGTACAATATCCTTGATCACTTGGGAAAGACCCCTGCACATATCTCCATCTTGGATTTACTCAAGTCTTCCCCCGTGTATCAAGAAATCCTCAACAGAGCCCTACAGGAAACCCATGTGCCTAATAATATGGATCCTACACAGTTCCAAGCCTTGGTAGGACACCTAGCTTCATCTCACCAACTACACTTCAGCCACGATGATATGCCCAACATTGATGCCAATCACAATCGCCCGTTACATATTGAAGTCGTGGTTGCTCGGCATAAAATAAAAAGAGTCTTGGTAGATAATGGATCCGCCCTCAACTTGTGCATGCTAAAATTCATAAAATAGGTGGGGTATACCCAAGCAGACTTAAGCAACCAGATTATTACAATCAAGGCTTATGACAATGCAAAAAGAAATTCAGAAGGGATCATCAATCTTCTTGTCCAAGTGGGACCGGTAGTTCAGTACATCACCTGCCATGTCCTTAATGTGGACTTACCATATAATCTCCTCCTTGGTCGTCCATGGCTCCATGCTATGCAAGTCGTGCCCTCCACCTTCCATCAATGCCTCAAATTCCCAGTCAACGGACAAGAGGTTACCATCTATGCCGACCCCCAACCATTCAAATATTGCTGCGCTCTAGAGACATCATTTCCCCATTTACATTATTGTCCCGGGGTTGAAATGGGGGCATCTCGGCCATCACCCGTTAATCCACTATCCACCATAATAACCGCTCCATCTTCCACCGATCCTACAGTCACAAAAGTCCAGATCATTGACAAAGGGTGTGGCGAGTATGAAATGCACACTGCTCTTAATATAGCAACCATGCCACCATCGCCACATGAGTATGGTCAACCTTCCCATGCTACCCCAAAAGAGGAGAAGACTGTCACCTTCCGTGGCAAAAATATCCCTACCACCACTTTTGTATCCCCAAGTATCAAGACAGATGTGCCCGAAGAAGATATAAGCTAGTGGGTTTACCGAGAAGAGCCTCAGCTGGAAACTCCTCTCAAGGAATACTTCCAAGAAAAGTACCCCTGGCCGAAAAAGTTTGTGGAAAAGCATAACTATCAAGGCAGAGGCCTAGGAAAGCAAGAACAAGGGCAGTTAC
Source organism: Sequoia sempervirens (assembly GCA_007258455.2). Classification (NCBI taxonomy): domain Eukaryota; kingdom Viridiplantae; phylum Streptophyta; class Pinopsida; order Cupressales; family Cupressaceae; genus Sequoia; species Sequoia sempervirens. The sequence goes on from VDFB02358053.1 coordinate 20,442, forward strand.
AACCCATTGATACATTTCCACTACCAAGAAATGTGGGCATTGGGTATGACAGAAAGTAGAAAGGCCCTGAAACATCGTCTAATGCTTCCAATAGTGTAGCTGTGGACAATGGCTCATTAGAAGATATACCCAAGGAATAATCCATCATACGTGCATACGATGACGTCGATCACACCAACCTATCCTCCATGTTTGAATGCCTATCCGTCTGCACCATTAGCCTATCCCTTTGCCATCCTGAGCTCATTGATTGAGACGTACAAACTAGCACACCTGTTAGTATGACTGTGGATACATGTGTCAACCTCATGGGATTGGGGGGGGATGAACACTCCAGTCGCAAAAATGAGAATAAGAAAAATAATAAACGGTCATCTAGTGAAAACCTCCCTGAGGCACTTCCTGACCTGGAAAAAGTCAAACTAAGGGACGCATCTGATGGCGAAAACCTCAAAGAGGCGCTAGAAGATGGAGATGTTCATCTTCCCCTTATGGGAACTCAGCTGTCTGCCCGATCATCTGTTTTGATCGAAGAGACACAAGAGATTAATTTGGGAACTGCTAAGAATCCTAAGATCACCTATGTAGCCAAGTCACTCTCCGAACAAGAGTATCCGGTCTTTGTGCAGCTACTCCGGGAAGGAATCATTAACTTTGCCTGGTCATACTCAGACATGCCAGGCTTAGACCCTGCTTTAGTGGTTCATCACTTAGATATTCGCCCAAACGCTAAGCCTGTCAAGCAAAAACTCCGCAAGATGCATCCACAAGTCGCATTGTTAGTCAAGAAGGAATTAGAGAAGTTATTGGAGGTAGGATTTATCAGGCCAATTGACTACTCTGAATGGATCTCCAACATAGTGCCAGTTGCTAAACCAAATGGTGACATTCGGATATGTACGGACTTCAGGGATCTCAACAAAGTCTGCCCCAAAGACGACTTCCCCCTACCCAATATTGACATGTTGGTCGACCTAATAGCAGGACATGAGATGTTGTCTTTTATGGATGGCTTCTTCGGGTATAACCAGATTCGAATTGCACCAGAAGACCAACACAAAACCGCCTTCACCACTCCTTGGGGCACTTTCTGCTACAATGTTATGCCCTTCGGTCTCAAAAATGCGTGGGTGACATATCAGAGGGAAATGACGGTCATCTTCCATGACCTCATCCATATCATCATGGAAGACTATGTTGATGACCTATTAGGGAAATCCAGAACATGAGCAGAACATCCTACCATCCTGAAGAAGATATTTGAGCGGTTAGAGCATTATAAGTTGCGGCTGAACCCAAAAAAGTGTGTCTTTGGAGTCACGTCAGGGAAGTTGCTGGGTTTCATAGTCTCTCGCAGAGGTATTGAAGTTGATCCCACCAAGGTAAAGGCTATCCTGGACATGCCACCTCCCCGCAATCTCAAACAATTAAGAAGCCTTCAGGGAAAAATGCAGTCCATCTGTCGATTCATTGCCCAGCTGGCAGACAAGTGTCAGCCATTCACACATCTTCTGAAAAAAGATTCCACCTTCCAATGGAACCAACAGTGTCAGATGGGCTTCGACAAGATTAAGGAATATTTATCCCATCCACCAATATTGATGCCACCTATTCCCGGCAAACCCCTCTTGCTCTACATCTCCGCCACTTCAGTCGCACTGGGGGCATTGTTGGCACAGCATGATGAGTCGTCAAAAGAAAGGGCAGTCTACTACATCAGTCAGACATTGGTTGGCTACAAGCTAAACTACTCTCCCATGGAAAAAGTCTGCCTTGCACTCATCTTCAGTACACAGAAGCTTCGACATTACATGCTTAGCCATCCAGTAAAATTAATCACCAAGATCGATCCATTGAAGTACCTGTTATCTATAACCACTCTGACTGGCCGCATGGCTAAGTGGGTCATGCTCCTCAGTGAATTCGACATAGAATACGTGGACCGCAAGGCTATCAAAGGGCAGATAATTACAGATCAGTTGGCAAAGGCTCCTCTAGTTGACATTTACCCATTGATCACGGAATTCCCTGATGAGGAAGTCTTTTCAGTTGAGGAAACCCCCATGTGGACACTATATTTTGATGGATCATATACACATAATGGATCGGGGGCAGGAATTTTATTAGTTACCCCTCAGGGTGACTACATTCCCAAGTCATTTAGGATAGCGTTCCCATGTACCAACAACATGGCCGAATACGAAGCTCTCCTCACCGGCCTCAAAATTGCCAAACAATGGCACATAACTCAGTTGAAAGTCTTCGGTGATTCCTTGCTAGTCATCAGGCAAGTTAATGATGAGTTTCTAACTAAGGATGATAAGTTGTTACCCTACAAGCGCATGGTGGACGATTTCAAGAAATACTTCACCTCCATACAATTTGAACAGATTCCCAGGGTACAAAACAAAGCAGCTGATGCGATGGCCACTATCGGCTCCCTCCTGGACATGCCCAAGGATCGAACAAAGTGTGAGTTCCTTGTAGAACAACTGTTAATCCCAGCATACGATATCCCTGAGACTGAAATGGTGTGCGAAATTGTGGGTCCCACCTCCCCATGGTACCAAGACATCTATACCTACCTCCGTGATAACATTATACCCCCAAACCTTTCACGTAACCAACGCAAATCCTTCATTCATCACTCTTCTCGATACGTCATCGTCGGTGATACGCTTTATCGTCGCGGGTATGATGGAATCCTCCTTAGATGTCTAAATGAGACTGAAGCCCATGCTACATTAACGGAGGTATATCGCGGTGTTTGTGGAGCACATTCAAATGGTATGGCTTTGGCCAAGAGAATCTTACGAGCAGGGTATTATTGGCCTATGCTGGAACATGATGCTTGCAAGTTTGTGAAAAAGTGTCTTCCATGCCAGCAACACGCAGATTTAATCCATGCTCCAACACAAGATCTTCAGCCCCTCCTGGCACCATGGCCATTTTCTCAATGGGGTTTTGACTTGATTGGAAAGATTCACCCGCCTTCATCTGACGGCCATACATTCATCATCACCGCCACTGAGTATTTCACCAAGTGGGTGGAGGAAATGCCCCTCTCACAAATCACCGGCATTCAGATCTCCAAATTCATCCTTTACCATATTCTCTGCAGATATGGTATCCCGTCCACCATCATTTCTGACAACGGAAAACCATTCAAGAACCAAGCCATGAAACACCTATGTGAAACCTTCCATATTCAACACCGTTGGTCAGTGCCATATTACCCCCAGGGTAATGGTCAGGTGGAAGCGACCAACAAAACCCTCATCCGTATTCTCAAAAAGGCTGTCAATAACACCGAATGAGATTGGCACCTCCATATTCATCCTGCCCTTTGGGCATATCGCACATCCATCCACACTCCAATAGGCGCCACCCCCTACTCTTTGGTGTTTGGCGCTGAAGCCGTCTTGCCAATCGAGGTTGAACTTCCATCATTGAGAATCTCTCTTAAGAACCTTATCAGCAAAGAGAATGCTCGTGTTGTGCAGCTTGCACAGCTAGAGTTACTGGACGAACGCAAAATAAAGGCCTACGATCATCTGCAAGCATATCAGAATCACCTCAAACGTAGTTACAACAAGAAGGTTCATCCTCACCAATTTCAGGTGGGCGATCTTGTCCTTAAGGAGAACCACGTACTCAGCAAGACCGAGACAAGAAAGAAAAATTTGAGGTAAATTGGTTGGGGCCCTATATCATAGCTGCTAAATATGGATCAGGGACATATAGGTTGACTACTCTTGAAGGAGACCCCCTTGACGAGCCTATCAATGTCATGCATTTGAAAAAGTTCTACGCCTAAGTCTGTTCGGTTACCCCACCTGGTCAAAAATCCAAAAATTCAAAAAAAAAAAAAATCAAAAATCAAAAATCCAAAAATAGTCAAGAGAAATAAATCCATCCTATGGTGAAAACCACCTCTTGGTGGCGCCTTGGATAAGTATGGATGGTGAAAACCTGGTAACAGGCGTCATCCATAGAGGGCTTAATCATTATCTACCTGACATCCTAGTTATTTTATGCCGACTTCCGCACTATTGCCCTCACCCATCTCATCCCAGGCTGTTTGGTAAATATTGAATTGAGCATTGGATGACCCATCTAGCCTATCCCCCATTCCTGAGCTTTTCAGTATCCCACTTTGAGCTTGCATCATTCACGTTTGTGTCATCGAGTAGGGTCATCCATCACGTCGGTCCTCACCTAGGTCCCATCCCGTCATGTTCGTCAGTTGAACTACGTTGCCCCTGTGCTGTCACGTAGGCAAGGTTGATCATTTGATTTGCCCCCGGGGCATTTGTCCATCATCATCGGTTCCCATTTGTCTTATTTTCGCTTTATCCATGGTCTTTTATGGAACTACGAGGGCTTTGTGCTTTCACATAGGCAAGGATAATCTATGATCGGCCCCCGAGCCCCTAGATCTATAGGTTATGTCAGTCTTTTGTGCTTCGTTATCAAGTTATGCCCACATCTAACCGGTTCTTCACAAAAAAAAATCCCTTGTGTTATAAGATCTTGTCCCTCGGCAACATCCCATGTCAACTGGGTCATCTTATTTCACATCCATCTTTGGTCTCAACAGGATGAGTCCTTCCTAGCAGACCTCACCAATCCCATCCACCACCTTGATCCTATGGCAAAGGACCTGTTGTCTTAATTATGATCTTTTGATATTTTTGAATTTTGTTTATCATTTTAGGTTCCTTCCCATCACTTGTCGAGGTCGCCTTGGTTCACCATACCATGGCGTGCTTTGACCTGCTGAAATGGGGGCATACCTTGATCTTTTGTTTTGTCTGCTGTCTTCTTGAGTTATCCCTCGTAAGACCCACCAAGATCTCTGGGATCTTGTGTTACGCTAGGACAACTTTGTGTGTTTGTGGTTATTACAGCACCAGGCCCGACCAAGGTCATTGTGACCTCGGGGTGTTGCGATAACCTTATTGTTTGCTGTGTTTGTTTCATGCGTAGAGTACTTGCTCACCTTGGTCTTCTATATCAAGGTGCTTAGTACCTTACGCTATAGTAAAAATCAATGCTCCAAAGATGGCAAAATCTCATTTCCACTGCATTTCCACCACTTTGCATGCACCCTTCATTTCCATCATAACCACTGCTTATGATTTCGGTTGTGCAAGTACTCTCGTTCTTTGTTCCTCTTGTCGGCCCTCTTCCTCTCAGGATATTAATGGTTGTTTTTGGCAAATGCAATCTTCCATCCGCCTATCGCCTACCTGCATCCTCATAACGGTCGTTATTGACATGTAATTGCATCATAAATCATATAAACATGCATAAATCGTCCATCCACATGTGCATCCATAAATCATACATCATACATCATATAAACATGCATAAATCGTCCATCCACATGTGCATCATAAATCATATAAACATATGCATCCATACATCATAAATCATAAACACGTTTGCATCAATCATAAATCATCCATCCATAAAAACATAAAGCATAAAACATAAGTCATCCATATAAACATGTGTATATATATATGCATGCATAATCACATCATGAATCATCTCATATAGCTGCATAAAGGAAACATCCTGCATAATGTCAATAAAGGCCATCATATCATCAAAATAATAAAATATCATGATACAATACATCTCCATCATATATCGCCTCATAAGATACAAAATCCAGAGACGTAGAACACCTCTGCCCTCTGGCGACATGCCCACACCATCCATCCTGTATTTGCCAAAAATAACCAATGTCCTGCATCTGTCTGCTCTACTGTGAGCTGCCCACATCTGACCTCTGCGGAGAATCGGGTGCTGACCCTCTATGTCCTGGTGTCCCCTGGTACTCGCGGGTGGGTGTCCCCTGATAACCGCTGTATGGAGACAGAGTCCGCCAGTAGTTGCTGAAACCCCTAGTGCGTGTCCCTAGTGACTGGGATGGCCCTGGTGGCAGTGGAGCCTGACTGATGTAGCGTGCTGTGCGCTGTGCTGGGTCTGGAACAACCTGCTCATATACCCCTCTCCAATAGCTAGCCTGCTGCATAAACTCATCCTGCTGCCCTGCTATCAGTCTCGCGGCATTCCGCCCATGCCTATACC